>JAHKKF010533249.1:0-12988 GCA_019740295.1 Labeo calbasu
CAACAGTCCATTTCTTCTTCTCCTTAGCCCAGGTAAGACGCCTCTGACGTTGTCTGTGGTTCAGGAGTGGCTTAACAAGAGGAATACGACAACTGTAGACAAATTCCTTGACATGTCTTGATGCCTTGACCCCAGCCTTGGTCCATTCCTTGTGAAGTTCACCCAAATTCTTGAATCGATTTTGCTTGACAAGCCTCTCAAAGCTGCGGTTCTCTCGGTTGGTTGTGCATCTTTTTCTTCCACATTTTTTCCTTCCACTCAACTTTCTGTTAACATGCTTGGATACAGCACTCTTCAGTCTGTGTGCACTGATTTTATTTAATACATGAGTTTCACAATTTGAGTTGAATTACTAAAATAAATTAACTTTTCCACGACATTCTAATTTATTGAGATGCACCTGTACTTCCTGAATCACAGGAATATTACATTTTTAAATATATTTAAATAGAAAACACTTATTTTAAATTGTAATAACATTTCATAATATTACTGTTTTTACAGTATTTTTTAAATAAACAAAAATATAAAAAAAAAAAAAATATATATATATATATAAACATAAATAAAATACATAAAAAATAATATAAATAAAATAAATAACAACAGGTTGAACGCAAGGTTGTGCATTACAGTTATTTTATTAAGCTAATTAATTTTATTAATTAAAAAAAATATTAAGTTTATTAATGTTAATTCCAATAGTTACTAATACACTGAAACAAACAAGAAATGAATAAATAAATAAATAAATAAATATATATAATTTGAATTTACATTCAAAAACAAAATAAATAATTCTAATAGTAAAAATACTATGGTAAAAACCTCTTCATTTTGTTGATAGTACATTTCCTTACTATTTTACAATATGGAATATTTCCTGTATTAAAATGTACAGTTTTTGAAAGTGAAAAAGTAAAAGTAATCTTAGTCAATTGTGAAAAACATTCTATAATATTTGCATAATTGACATTTACAGTTTTTCTTATTAGTCATTAGTACATTAGTGTTTTTATATCCCTTACATTCTTATTTTGTAAAATTAATTTTTACTGCATTATTAAGTTGGCTTGAGAAAGCCAACTTACTGATCTACTATTTAAGATTATTATTCTTCTCAAATTATGCTAACAACATTGTAATGAGCCTATAAAAATACAAGTAACAAGCTAATCATTCTAAAACATGTTAACAACATGTTAAATCATGTAAGCAATGTGTTAAATCATGCTAGCTGCTGTCATACTTTTACAACTGCTTCAAACTTTCAGGCTAGGCTTTCTCAAGCCAACTTAAAGTTTGTTCTCAAACTTTACTCATCTAGTTTTAGTTTGTATTTTAATACTTTGGCATGTTTTCTTCTTCTGAGCCAAATTTCGGTATCTATCTATCTCTTACAGCTTTCAAGCTAGAACCACCAAACTTGGCCCAGACCTTCAGACTGGTCTGACTCGGTGTGCTATGTCTTTTTAGACTGATCTGGCTTACAGTTTTCGTAAACCAGACTATCAAAACCACCAAAAATCCCATAGACTTACATTGACGGAATGTTCAAATGAGCCAACACTATTCAAACTCCAACTGACAAAATTCAAATCTAAACTCCCAGAATCCCATGAGGCTCAATCAAGCTTCCCTTCTATGTACTATTTCTAATCAATTAAGCTTTCACTCTAATATTTCTAAGATTTCTAATCTATCTAAATCATGCTAGCAACATGCTAGTAACATGCTAATCACGTTAACAACATGCTAGTAACATGCTAATCATGCTAACAACATGCTAGTAACTTGCTAATCATGTTAACAACATGCTAGTAACATGCTAATCATGGTAACAACATGCTAGTAACTTGCTAATCATGCTAGCAACATGTTAGTAACATGTTAATCATGTTAGACACATGGTAACAACATGCTAGTAACATGCTAATCATGCTACAACCTACTAGTAACTTGCTAATCATGTTAACAACATGCTAGTAACATGTTAATCGTGTTAGAAACATGCTAGCAACATGCTAATCATGCTAGCAACAAGCTAGTAACTTGCTAATCATGCTAGCAATATGCTAGTAACATGCCAATCATGTTAACAACATGCTAGTAATATGCTAATCATGCTAGAAACATGTTAACAACAAACTAGTAACATGTTAGCCATGTTAGAAATATGCTAGCAACACGCTACTCATGGGCGAAACATGCTATCAACATGCTAATCAGGCTAGAAACATGCTAGTAACTTGCTAATCATGCTAACAACATGCTAGTCACTTGCAAATTATGCTAACAACATTGTAATGAGCCTATAAAAATACAAGTAACAAGCTAATCATTCTAAAACATGTTAACAACATGTTAAATCATGTAAGCAATGTGTTAAATCATGCTAGCTGCTNTCATACTTTTACAACTGCTTCAAACTTTCAGGCTAGGCTTTCTCAAGCCAACTTAAAGTTTGTTCTCAAACTTTACTCATCTAGTTTTAGTTTGTATTTTAATACTTTGGCATGTTATCATGATTGTGTTTTGTAGTTGAGTTAAATGAAATACACGCTTTTCTATTTTTCTAAAATAAAGTTGGATTTTTATTAATATTAACAAAGATGAATAAATACTGTAGCACATTGTTAACTAATGTTAACTGGACTTTATTGTAAACTTTTACCCATCTCATCATGCGTAGGTGGAAAAAAAGCCCAGTAAACGCAATCTTCAAGGGTCTTGTTGCGCGTTTTGCATTTGTGTTTGCTGATTATCTGGGAAAGAGAGGAATTTGCATTCAGTGTCTGAGTTTCTCAATTCCATGCATATCTGCCATTCTGAAAGAGAAACAAATAACCTTCTGATGCATGTAATGCCTGCCATTTACATGAGGAACACGTCGCTGGAGAAATCTGAGGCAAAGGACGTACTTGTGAAACAACAAACATAATAAAAAAAGTGAGGAACAATATCCAGCGTTTAAGCTGACGTGAAATCATTAATGACCTGATTTACTTCTAATGCATTTCTAATGCACGTTGCTGCTCTTATTTTAAATGATTCATCACTGCATGTTATTGTACAGCAAATCAAATGTGTTAGTGATGTTTCATCAAAATATGAATAACTTGCTCCACCTCTGAAAAAACTTTCCTCGAAACAATAGCCAAATATCAGATAACATTCAGATCTGAATCAATTTCCAATGAGCATAATCAAGTTGATTTGATTTGACTTGGGCACACAGATCACACAAACAGACACCCATGAAAAGTGTGTGTTCTTTGAAAGTGATTTGCAAGCTCTTTTGCTTTACTACAAGTAAGTGGCAGTAAGTATTATGCTGCTAGTCCCGGTTTTGCTGACTCAGTCCCCCATTTCATTTCAGAGACATCAGTAACAGACTACAGACAAGATTCAACAGAGATCTTCTCAAAACACACAGCGTTAGAGAGCCAGAGCGGTTTGCGAGAGCAGGTTTGCACTATTACCTACTCAAATAAACACCATATAAAAAAAAATCTGAGTGGGTTTATACAATTTTCCGCTGTAAACACATGAAGGCGCCGGGTTTGAAACACATTTAATGCGTTTTTATGCGTTATAGCTCGAGTTGTGATCAGAGAACAACTTTATACGGTGGATTTAATAAGGAGATAAAAAAAAAACTCGGCAAACATGCATTTTGGAAAGTTGGAAAGAAAGCGTCGTGCGTGAAAGAGAAGCTGGTTGCTTCCAGGCAGCCTTGAGTTTCTTTAGATAAAAGCATCTGCTTCATAAGCAAAAGTACAACGAGCACAACTGTTTAACAGATGCACGCATGAAGACTAATCATTTACTTCTAACACCTCCATTTAAAAATAAACACCCAAATATGAAATAATAATAAGGCAAAAAATTACATACTCCCGTGTTGTTTCAAACCCATATGCCGTTTCTACTGAATCTTCACTCGGTTCTTTTCTATGCAACTACAGTTCATATTGATCATGTTAAAGCTGTCAAGCTTCAAAACCTCAAAAAAGCAAGAAGAATCAGTCCATGTAACTGGTGCAGTGTATTTCAAAGTGTTTCTTGTGAACCTGGAACACAAAACCAGCCATTAATCATTCATCATTAGGATATTAAGATCATGTTCCATGAAGATATTTAGTAAATTTCCTATTGTGAATATATCAAAACTTAATGCTTGATTAGTATAATGCATTGCTAAAAACTTAATTTGGACAACTTTAAAGGTGATTTTCTCAATATTTTGATTTTTTTGCACACTCAGATTCCAGATTTTCAATCCTATCCTAAAGCTTATTTATTCAGCTTTCAGATGATGTATAAATTTAAATTTCCAAAAATGGCCTCTTATGACTTATACATGACTATATATATATATAAATATATAAATATAATGCACACTATTATAATACTTATTAATATGGAATTTGCTTTTAGTTTTAAATTTTTGTAATTTTTTGAGCATTTGTCATTTTTACTACTTTAAAACAGTCTTTGTATTAAGCTTTAACTTATTTTTATTTCAGTTTTAGTAATTTTAGTACTGTAACTTAAACTTATTTTATCTCTGGTATATCACAAGGCAACTTTACTGACTTTTTCAAAAAAACTAAAAAAAAAAAAAAATCTTTAAAATAAAATAAAAATACATTATTTTAATCTAATGTTTTATATTAGATTAATGTAAAATATAGAATATATATATATATATATATATATATATATATAGTATTTACAGATATTCAAATTAGAATTTCATACATTATTTTATATTATATTTTTTGTTTTAATTGTATGTGCTTTAGTCATTTTTATTTTATAATAATAATAATAATAATAATAATAATAATAATAATGAACAACTTTTTTGTGTTAGTTTAAGTAATTTTAATACTACAAATTAAACCTATTTTATTTCAGTTATATGCAGAGGTGACATTTAATTTAACATTTACGTTTATTGTTTTGTAAACTTTTAAAGTTTACATTTTTAATATAATGTTTATATTTCAGCTTCACTGTTATAATGTTATACACTATTATTAATTACAATTTTGAAGTAGCTTTTATTTATACATTTTCAGTTTTAATTTTGTCATTTTTATTAGTTTTAGGCTTTTTAGTACTTAAACTTATTTTATGTCATTTCATTTTTTGTAAAGTTTAAAATGTATATTTTATGTCAGCTGTATTTCATATTTGTAAAAGTTTTAGTTAACTAAATACACTAGTTTATACAATGGCAGTAAAAAAGAAAAGTTTTTCAAGATCTCTTTAAATGAGTTGTAAATGGGATTAGAGAGCTGCGATTTGTTCAATACTTTGTGTCTTTGACTTCAGATGTTGTATTGTTTATTTATTTATATATTTATATATTTTTTTAGCCTAATTGTATGAAAAAGAGGGTTTATATTCATTAAAAAAGAACACAACGACAGCGTCTGGAATTGGAAGAGCACATTTTTTAGTCTAAACTTTCTTGATTCACAGACAAAATTAAAGAAAAGTGGTGCAGCGGCGGCATGTAAACAGATTTTCTATGCAAAGCTCCAGAAATCAGGGCGGCTCAGGAAAAGAGGGCAAACTCCTGGCCAACGTTAGAGAGGTTGAGAAAGATGTGCTCTGGCACAATAAAGCACAGATTTAGAAGTGATTTAATCTCTTAATCAGAGCTGTAACTGAAGAACCGGAGGGTAGGATTGTCTGCTGCTAGACGATAGCATCCGTGCAGCGACCCCGCGGTGTGTGTGTGTGTGCGCGAGCATGCGTGTGTGTATTAGGAGATGAGCGTAGAGTTGGGCGCTTTAATGTCTCTTCCTGAGGTGCTGCTTCAGAAAGCGGCTGCAGCGAGGGATAAACACTCTCACCATCCAGCCCTCCGGCCGAGGTCTTCCTCAGCTTCACACACACACACACCCCCATCAATACTCCTCTACGTCTCAAAGCCTCTTCTTTCAGCTGTCCATCTCCCTGTATTTCACATTCGGTGTGTCTGTCCTCTGAAGGCTGGCCGAGGGTCGCTCATGGCAACTGGCTCCTGATCGCTCTTTTTTCTTGTTTTCTGGTCGTGAGAAATCGCCTCTGTGGTTTCATTCTAACATCTTTGCAGATTCAGCTTGAAATGTCTTTGACTTCAACATTCAAAATGACCTTACGGACAGACTGATTTTACAGACTCACACCACTGTTAAATAAAGTTAAATTATTTTTTTTTTTAAATGTAATTAAATTCATTAAAATTATTAGTAGTAGTAAATAATAAATAAATAGACTTTGAGAAAAAATTAATATAATTTAAATATTGTTTATTAATTTAAACTTTGCCAGTCACATCATTCATTTCAAATAAATGAAAATAAAAGAAAATAAACTGAATTATGAATTATTAGTGGTATTAAATAAATAAATAGACTTTAACACAATAAATATAATTTAAATATTATTTAATTTAAAGTTTGCCAGTCACACCATTAACTAAAATAAAATTAATTAAAATTAGTATTAGAGGTAAATAAATAAATAAATAGACTTTGATCATAAAATAAATATAATTTAAATATCATTTAATAATTTAAACTTTGCCAGTCACATCATTAATTGCATATAAAATAAAATAAAATAAAACAAACTGATTATGAATTATGAATTATTATTAAATAAATAAATAAATAAATAAATAGACTTTGATCATAAAATAAATATAATTTAAATATCATTGAATAATTTAAACTTTGCCAGTCACATCATTAATTGCATATAAAATAAAATAAAATAAAATAAAATAAAATAAAATAAAACAAACTGATTATGAATTATGAATTATTATTAAATAAATAAATAAATAAATAGACTTTGATCATAAAATAAATATAATTTAAATATTATTTAATAATTTAAACTTTGCCAGTCACATCATTAATTGCATATAAAATAAAATAAAATAAAATAAAATAAAATAAAATAAAATAAAATAAAATAAAGAACTGAAATATGCATTATCAATTATTATTATCATAATAATTATCAAAACATACAAACAAACAAATTAAACAATAAAACAATGAATCAACTAATTAACCAATAAATTAATCAATCACACATGCATACTGTATAGTCAGTTAAACTAATTGGAATTTACAGTCAGAACCAACATTTGTATGCATAAATTAAAAAAAAAAAAGTATTTATTGAACTTTGGTATTTTTCCAAATCTGAATATTGTTTTCTAAAAAGCAGTTAGCAAGGCACAAAAATAAAATAAAATAAAATAAAATAAAATAAAATAAAATAAAATAAAATAAAATAAAATAAAATAAAATAAAATAAAATAAAATAAAATAAAATAAAATAAAATAAAATAAAATAAAATAAAATAAAATAAAATAAAACAAAATAAAATAAAATAAAACTTAAACGGCTTCAGGGAATATTTGCTTTAAGGTTTGAGAGTATTTTTACAGTAGTTTTGTCTGATGGCCCAATGATACTAAGTCGTTCACACAATATTAAATCCATCCTCTGATGAAAAGCTACTAATAAAACTAATCAGTTTTAGATTGCAGACTAAATTGTTTAGCGAGAGCCTCTAAAACAACCCATTTACTCCGGCAATTGAACTCTGGTTTCTAATGGTTTGGCAATCGTTAAGAGAGTTTAATCTTCAGGCTCTTTAAGGTTAATTGATAGGTATTTTAATTCAAGAACCCTTTCCCTGAACAGTTGCAAAAATGGATACAAAAGACAGTATTACACAGAAAGCATTAAGACATTTAAACGTCTTAATTGAACGTACAGTCTGGTTAGATTAAGTCTTCTTAATGCACTTTACAGTAGCACCACTGACTTTGAGAGCTTTAATAGAAAATGTATATAAAAAAGTAGATATGTTTCCACAGAAGTCCTTCAACAAAGACCTCTACACTTTTATTTCAAACCCCCAGAAACTCATTCTCCAGTGTACAGCACTTCAAAAGTCAGCTTTGAAAACTAAAGCCTATCAATCAGCTTTTATTCAGCGCACTCACTTAGCAATACTCGTCCTTTCACAATGTCACTTCAGGCGAAAGCAACCGAAAAACACGACAGAAACACACAGAGCCGTAGCGTAAAACCCGAGTGTTTTTTTTGCGCGCTTTATTAACGCAGAAGACCAAGAGAGTCCAAACTTTCCGACTTCAAACGTGTCGCGATTATCATGAAACGCTTTCTTGCGGTCGGCGGGATGAAATAGCATTATTTACCAAAAGAAAGAAATGCAGTGGTGAACGTGGGAAAAAAAAAAGAAAACAAATTCCCCGAATACCTTTCAGAAGATCGAGCGAGAGCAGAAATACGACGACGAGTGCCAGAGAGAATATTCCTGAGAATAACGGTAAATGAGGGTACTGTACTCTCCCGCTCTCTTTTTATATATATTAGATCAGATCCAATTTACATAAGGAGATTGGTTTGAAGATTGGAGCTCACTGAACAAGGGGAAGAAGGGAAAGTCAAATGAGGAAGGCTGATTTGAAAACACTAGTAGCCGGACCGCGCATGTAGATGTGCCGCTCATAAACACATGCAATAAAGATGCTTCGGCTCATGTGCAAAGTAATATTTTATAGCAGATATCAGCCTTACTTTTCCTGCTTTGCATATTCAAGGAACAGTTCACTCAGAATTAGATGATTTACTTAACCTCGTGTTTTTTCAAAGCCTTCTATAATGCATACTTTTTGGAGGAATCTTTATGCAATGATTTCCCTTACAACAGTAATCACAATAAAACAGCCATGACAGAAAACATATGAAACGTATGTGAGGAAAAGTGGCATGACTGCAAATAAAATGTTTAAACATTTGCGGCAAATCACTCTTAAAGGGGAGGGGAAAATGCGAAATAAGTTTGATTCGTTGTGGAGGTAAGAGTGGGGTAAGTTGAGCCAGTGGGTAAGTTGAGCCACCCCCTGTATCTTGGCGACTGTACATTTTTACTGTCATGTGACCATGTATTTTGGAATCACATCATTTTGACTGTGGAAAGGAGAAACACATGACACCTATTTGGCTTGTCAAAGTAAAATTTGGTCAAAAAATATTTATGATGCATATAGGTGGATTTAGCAACATATAAAACCATGCAAATCGTCAGCCTGAATTTGTAAGCTAGCTAGTTTTTTTTTTTTTCCAAAATGCCAACTATGGGGCAAAGTGAGCCAAATGCTGTGGGGTAAGTTGAGCCAACACTTTATCTTAGCCCACCATAAGTTAAATCTCTGAAGTATAAACTGGTATTTTAATGTGAAATTACGCAACTGGTTTAGTTTATCACACTGGTTCTTAGTGGTACACAGAGGAATCACTAAATTAAAAATAAATTAATGTTAAAACACAATATATTTTAATTTAATCTTTATTTGAGTAAAGACTATTTATTTTTATTTATTTATTTATTTTTACATTCAAGTACAGTACAAGTACAGTGCACTATTTATTCAACTTTTAGGTACAACACATTATAATTTAATCATTATGTAAGATTTTTATTATCCTGTTTGTAAGCACTGTGCTGTGTTAATGTTCAAACTGTGTATTTACAATGTTAAAGTGGCTGACAACAATAAATATTTTTATTAGGAATAAAACTGCCTCCTTTTTAAACTGTGCAGAGCTGTAGCTGAATAGTTAGGCCTACTATGCTACTGTATTTTAATTTGGGTCATTATGGTGGTACTTAGAGAGCCAAATATTTTCTGAGGTGGTACTTGGTATAAACAAGTGATCTGTTTAGTCTGTTTTTGCGAAGGTTAACCCTTTGGTGTTCAACATATTGTTTCAGAAATCCAAACAATATGACTTAACATTAAACTTCATTAGATTGGTTTTATTTTGTTCAAGCTAGCTTTAAGAAAATAAGTATGACTGTTTGTAAAATTATCTTTAAAATTTCACATGGGTTTGAATCAGATTCAGTCAGATGGTGTTTTCACCCAAATGGTTCATCTTACCCACTGACTCAGGTCAACTTACTCCTGACCTGGGGCAAATTAAGCCACAAGAAAACTTTTTTTTTTTTTTTTAAAAAAGCTATAATTTTAGAACCCTTTGTCACAGATACATTCTGATCATTTAAAATGATAAGAAACATCCTATAATTACTTTAAATACTTTCATTGTACTTCTGCCTCCTTTTCCCTTATATTGAGGACCACATAAGTAAAGAGTGGCTCATCTTACCCCACTCTCCCCTATACTGTTAAATTTTTATGATAAATTGTTCGTGATGTTCCTCATTTGTAAGTTGTTTTGGAAAAAAATACATACACTGTAGCATGCCAAATTCTGCTAAATTAAAAAAATAAACAATGCATGCTTTGCAATGTGCCATATTTCAATGCAAAAGGCTTGTTAAAATAACTCTGAAAGTACCAAATGATTTTAGTGATTCATTCAAGTTGTTTCAACTTAAAATAATTTGTTACTTAGACTTACGGAGTTGTTACGCAGACTTACATTTTTTAGTTTAGTCAACTAAAATATTCCAGTTGACACTTAAATTACCTTAAGTAACTTAAAATTTCAAGTTGACTAAACTAAAAATTGTAGAGTTAGCGGGGTAACAAATCATATTAAGTTGAAACAACTTTTTGAACAAATTATTTTATTATTATCTTTTTTTACAGTGTAAACATCCAAAAGTATGCATTGTACTGTGCAAATATTGAACAAGATTCAATAAATAAACCATAAAAGTGCCAAATAAGTTTACTGATTTATTCTGTACTATATAGTTCACTATTATGTCAAGGTACTCATTTGCAATTAAAGTGACAAAAATGCATTGTGTTGTGCCATATTTTAATGTGCAATAGGTTGAACAATATTTCAATAACAAATAAAATAATAACCCTAAAAGTACCATTAAGTACTGATTCACTGTGTACTATAAATATTGTTCACACTTCTGACAAATTACTTCCTCATCTAAAAGTAAAAAAAAACATGCATTTTACTGCGGCATATGATGCTAAATTGAAAATGCATGCATTGTAGTATGCAAAAGATTGAATGAAACATAATCAATCAAGCAATCAATCAATCAGATCACCCTAAAAGTGCCAAATAAGTTATGACAAATTTCTTGTGATGGAAAAAAGAAAAAGAAAAAAATGCATGCATTGAAATGGGCCTTATTTTAATGTGCAAAAGGTTGAACAAGATTTTACATCTTTATAAGATTTATACAGTATTTTGGCCTGTTCCTCTCACAAAGCTATTTTTTTGCAGCCTACTTTGTTTTGTCCATTTTGGAGGTAGACAGGATCAATCATAAAACTGCATAAAACATAGAAATGTTGATATTATGCTAAAATGTTCAAAAAGCTACACATCTACACTCCCTGGCATTCAAATGCATGATACCGGTTGATCTACCGGAACACCGAAGAAAAAAAAGATATGTGAAGACATGAGAGTGAGTATATGAAGACATATTTTCATCTCTGACTGAACTATTCCTTTAATTCTACGTGTGGGAAACCGAAACAATCGCTGCCTGCACAAACTTTGCACTTCTATGAGAAGTTGGGTGTTAAATATTGCCAGCCAAACAGCATCTGATCAACTTAAACAAGTCTAAGTGAACCTCCCAGCAGATACAAATTGCCTGGAGACGGGATGTTGAAAACACGGCGCGCGATTCGCTGTCAATATGTGCCAAATTGTCGGCTTACTGATGTTTTCTGTGTAACACAATATTCTACACACTCCTGCAGCCACTATAACAGCTGTGTGACGCATAAGACCTTGAGCTGTAAAAGCAAACTCTGCCAGCCCGGCTCACAAATTCATTTGCAAATTTCTCTGACAATATGAAAGGGCGAGTCTATTCAGTCTGACACGGAGCGGAAAACGCCTGCATTTTCATGTAAAGCTGCGTGGCGTGTGTTTTTCTCTGCAAACCGAACCTTTATTGACAAACCGGACAGCTTGCTATAGGTTTACCGACTGCACCGACAGACTCTGTCCAAGAGGGAAGAACTGATATCTATCCCATTCGAAGGTCCAGTCGCTTTCAGACTGACAAAGCAAGATTGACGAATTAAATCGCTAAAGTCAAACAGATGCCAGCCAGAATGAGTCTTTCTAGTCAGAAGACTGGCCTCTCATTACGAGGCGGGACGCTGAAGCGTTTTGTACCGCTCGCGGTGTGTCACCAGAAGACAATTAGCCTATTGGGGCAAAAGCTGGCTGCTGTTCTAGCGCTATTAGCATCAGCGTGCACGGCTTGCCTTCTGGGATAGAGGCGTAAAAACCACATATCCATAATCACATCTGCATAATTGCGTCATTTATTCTGCTCGGGCCCGAACATTTCTGACTTATGGTTTCATGCATTTAAACAGAGTTGGAGTGAATTACCCAAGACAAGAGCATTAGCAAGTGTGCACAGAAAGCGTTCAATTAGCTAAAACGTTTAATGCGGTTCCAACTATGCAAGTTTCATTCTTTTTCCTATTGAAAAAGCATCAGCATCTGCAGCTTTGAACGATGGAAGTTAGGTGTCAGACATTTACAATGTTACGAAAGATTACCACTTCACATAAATGCTGTTCTTCTGAACTTTCTATTCATCAAAGAAATCTGAAAAATGAAACATATCACAGTTTCCATAACAATATGAAGCATTGCAATTGTTTTCAACATTGAAAATAATCAGAAATTTTGATCTCAGGAATAAATTACATTTTACAACGTATTCACATGGAAGCAGTTATTTTAAATTGTAAAAATATTGAATCATTTTTTTATGTATTTTTTTGATCAAATAAATGCAGCCTTGGTGAGCAGACGAGACGTCTTTCAAAAATGATTTCTGAAGGATCATGTGACAGAAGACTGGAGCAATGATGCTTAAAAAAATGTAGATTTTGATCCCAAGAATAACTTACATTTTACAAAGTATTTACATGGAAACAATTATTTTAAATTGTAAAAATATTTT
>JAHKKF010533250.1:0-36186 GCA_019740295.1 Labeo calbasu
TTAAAGGCCCTTTTACACCAAGAACAATAACGATAACTACTTACAACTATAAGTAGTTAGCGCCCACACCAGTGAACGATAACTGTTTTTTTGTTGCATGTACATGACTTCAACCAGTAGATGTCCTCAGCATGAACGTTTCGAGCGCAACTAAACAGTGATTCTAGCGTAAACTATATGATCTCAAAGATAGTCAATGTTGTCCAAACTAGCGTTAAATTCCTGAGGTAATTTTATAACAATATCATTCACCTGTATCGTTATCGTTATAGTTGAGGTGTGAACTTTGCTATTCTCTTACATTTGAAACTATATTTAAAAAATTTTATCGTATTATCGTTCTTGGCGTGAATGGGCCTTAACGGAAGCTGATCAGAACGAAACTTTGTGGACATATTCAATTCATTGCCCTAAAAGGTCTGCAGGAACTTTAAAAGAAATCAGCCACTTATTGGCGCTAACAAGTTTTATGGCTCCTTAATTACATGGAGTTTCACACATCCACGCAATACTCGTATCATTTGATAGACCTTCTCATAATGAGCAACTCTGCCTCAAGAACAACAGCTGTCAATCAAATTGTTTATTATTATGTGAAAAAATATCCGATTATGTAAAAAACCTACTTTTGCAAACTAGTGCTAGGTTTTTTACTTAACCTCAATATAAGCACCGCAGCACGATTCTCTGGACTCTCTAGATCAGGGGTGCCCAACCCTGTTCCTAGAGATCTACCTTCCTACAGAGTTTAGTTCCAACCCTGATCAAACACACCTGTCTGTAATTATCAAGTGCTCCTTCAGATCCTAATTAGTTGGTTCAGGTGTGTTTGATCAGCGTTGGAGCTGAACTCTGCAGGAAGGTAGATCTCCAGGAACAGGGTTGAGCACCCCTGCTCTAGATTAATAATTATCAAAAAAAAAAAAAAAAAACTTCACCCTTTGGGTAGCTATAACAGGATCGTTTTGAAAAGGGGTGTGTCCATACCCAAAAGCCTATAAATCCTAAACAAAAACTCAAAACCTCACAAAACTAGGCAAACAGATGCAACAGATGATTCTAAACAAGCATGCAAAGTTTTATGGAGATCGGACCATAGGTCAGAATTGCCAAAAAAATACTCTTTTTAATAATTGATTTAGTTGGTTACAGGCTTGTTAAATACATATATTTTTCCCTATGTGCTTAAATCTCGCAAAGCGCTTGAACCGGGGTTACCACCTTTTTTTTTTTTTTGTGTAGTGCCTGTTATTAAAGGGTCATCGGATGCAGTTGATATGATACTTTAGGGAGTGACGAGCATGTTTATTTTAGCCGCGAAACTTGCTAACTAGCACTTTTAGGAAAGGTCCACACTTCTGCTGTAAGTGAAGCTGGATCACGAATGATTTGCGCCAACATAGACGTATTTATGTAGAGCGGGAGGCGCATTCCCTTCACAAACAAACGGAATCTACTGCATCTTCAGCAGCTCAGATGTCACGAGTAAATGACGACTACTGTGCTCATTATTACATCCAGCAAAACAACACTTCAATCGCTCAGTCAGAGATATTCTTGTCTAACTTACATCCCTGCTCTGGCATCGAAACAATGGAAGTCGGATTATTACAGCTGATTTAGGGCAGGTCAGAGGTAAGATGCTCATGTCAATCAACTATCGTAGGAGCGGCCTCTGTCTGTGTGAGACCACACCGACAGGCATCTGAGAATGGCTCGATTTGAAAAAGGGGATATTATTTTTTACAGATTCATTAAAAACCACTGCATAGATTTTTATCATTATAGGGTAGATGTGTACATACACTGCCAACACACATTAATGTTCAACAACATGTAAAAGTGAACTTTGCATCCGATGACCCCTTTAAACATGCTTCCTTCCTTCTTGCACAGCTGTATTCATCCTTTTATTGACTTTACAGAAATCCATTTACAAACAAGGAGGTGTTTTATCATTTTATTTGTATCTGGACAAAAAAGAAAGACAAAAAAAAAAAAACTCAAACATTTGTTCAGAATTGTTCATGTATATGTTTGTGTGACATGTTCAGTTTGTGTGTCCGTCACTCATTCATATCGTCGGTAAAGTCAAGTCAGTCACAGTATGGGCAATTGTAGGCAGAGGAGGAGGAAAGAAAAAAAAAAAAAGATTTAAATATAAATACATTTAAAAGGAAAGAAATTACCAAACCAGGATACAACATCCACCTGGGCAAGTCTTAATATTGTGTATGAAAAGTACTTAAACATGTAGCATTGTAAACACAGGTGAGTCAGCATTACTAGACACAGCCATTTGCATCGGCTCCAGGTTTGGAAGAGACAAAAAGTCTCCAAATGTCAACATCTACAAGATCTAGGACGGAAGACCATAAAGACCCAATTTCACTTATTTGTGGCCTTTTGTAAATATCTCACTGTTTTCCGCACTTCTCAGAAGTTATTTTAACCAGTAAAGAGCAGTGCAAGGACTGCAACTTTAAATTGTGCCAATATAACAATATAACCGTTTAATTTCTGGTTTAAATGTAGTTCACAGAGGATCATACACGGATCATATGACACCCAGTTTTGTTTTGTTTAAAAAAAAAAAAATCTTTTGGCTTCTTAAAGCGAATGTCCTTAAACGAGAACAAAACATTTGCGAAAGAGGCCTGAATTGATTTGGATTTGCTATAATTGTGCTACGGTTAGTTACACAGGGAAATTAGACTTGAAACAACAGAGTTGGGTCTACATGGTCAACTAGTGCGCTCATAAACAGGACACAAACAAACACACACACACAAAAAAAAAAAAAAAAAACTCAACGAGGGCAAGAAAAGAATTTACAGAGTTTCTCCTTCAATCGTTTGCATCTTTCTCACTATGCCAACAGAACTACGTTCAAAAGGAACACAAGCTAAGCAAACAGTACACACTGAGACAGTATTTCAACATTGCATTGGCCTTGGTTAAAAGTATTCATTAATCCAGCACAATAAATTATGCAGTTTTATCTTTATACCTTTGAGTTTACCAATTTGGTGTACAAATAGCAGACCATCACATCTCTAATGAAACTGTGGCAGACAATGTAACCTCTAATTTGTAAGATAAGAAAATAGAGCAGCAATATTTGCACAACGCATGTGCACATTCAAGTAAATAAAAAAGGAAAAACAAAATCAAAGACAGATTGATACACATCAGCCTCGTCTTTGTTGGTCTGATTGGCACTTTAGTGAATAGGAGTGCATTTCCATTAAGAGATAATTTCTTTGCTTCTTCTTTTTTTTTTTTCTTTTTTTTTTAATCATCGTATGAACCCACCCAGTGGTCTTGTAGACCATTAGATATATTTTAATAAGCATAGTTTACTTCCCCTCCCATAATCTCAGTCTTACTTTTCCTATTTCTCTAATGTGGATCTGGATGATTACAGCATCCTCAGTCTAAATCAGCTTCCTGTAAATGCAGCAGATGTCATCAGAACTAGGATTTGAACCGATTTAAAAGAAAACCCTGTTGTTAAAGTACATCAGATTGTGGAGAGGTATTTTCAAAGAGTTCAATTCAAGTCTCACTTTCAAATTAGTATGGAAACCTCCTTACGGTTATCAGTTCTGATCAGGAATCGCATCAGATTGACATTTATAGAAGGAAAAGACTTCTATAACACAAGATGCTGCTCTATTAAGAACAGATGCCGATTACTTCCTTTCACATCAGAATCCGTCAATTATCATCCGCTATGTTTTGAAAGACACATGCCCGTCCTAAATCAAAAGACCCCTAGCATTCACTCAGAAAAGCACCCTTCGGTCAGTGTATTATGGAGGTAGAGGAAAAATGCTTCCATAATGATGTGAAAAGTTTACTCACAGTTTTAAAGCAAACCACAGTAAGCTTCATACGGGGCGAGAGGTTAATAAACATTTCATTCCCTCCGTTTGAAATCCACAGCAGTCCAACATCAAACTCAGGTGTGTTTAACTTAGTGCATCAACTCAAAAAGTGCCAAAAGGCGGAGCAATATGAACGTACTTGCATACGCAGGAAAAAAAAAAAGATGTTTGGAGATTATGGAAGTCATTTCCCCTCAGTTTTATGCTGTGTACATGTTTATGAAGTGTATGCTGGTCTTGTATGCATGTGTGCAAGGTGTGTGCAAATAGAACATAATATCTATATATATATATATATATATATTTATATATATTTTTTTTGCCCATACATATCGTTGTTTAAATAAGTATTCCTTGCCATACCGACAGCACCGGCAAAAGTACAGAAACCGGAACTACTTCATCTAATGAGCGCGAGCTAATTGTTGAATGAGGATCTGGCAAGGGATACAAAATGATACCAACAGAACACCATGCAAAACCCCAACATGCACATACTGAGGGCTGCGCTGAACAAACCACCCAGATTTCCTATGCTCTAAGTAATGACGAGAAAAACAGAGCAGAATTAAGACTCCATCACGTGCATCACTCCGGCCCTCAGATAAGTGCGGATTTCCCACAGATCGCATTTCAAAGTTAAAGCCTTTTGATCAAAAGTTATTCATAACACTGCACACCACGAACATCCTACAGCTAGATATTTCACCGCTGACTGGTTAAGAAAAAACAAAACAAAAAAAAAGGAAACTGGGCATTATCTTTACTAAACGGGCTTTTTGGGGCCCCAGTCATTTTCTGTTAACAGTAATGACTTTTGTTAGGATACTCTTTTACTAAAATACCTGGATTATTTCAACACCACCCACCACCATCACGTCAAATAGACTCTACATAAACTCCACACCCAGCATGGTCTGAAATGATGAATACTAATACTAAGAAAAACAAAACGGCTTCGGAAAGCCTTTGAAGAGTGCTTAAATCTTTATGAAACGCATCTGCTGATATTTATAAAGCATGGTCGTATCAAACACAACCAGGCTTGTTTAATATCCAGGATATGAATAATGAACAAAAAAATTCTATAAATGCAAAATGATGAAAAACAAACCAGGATCAAAATGAGGAGGATTATTTCTGATTTCAGTGAAAGGGGAAAACATACCTGTAGCATACCTCCCCTTAAAAAGAAAGAAAGAAAAGGACACAGCGCAACGATTTCTACCTGAGGGGGATGATTATTTAGCTGCATCGCTGAGGGGGAGAATGAAAGAAACTAAAATCTAGCTCTCTCGGGGCAGTGGACATGTTCTCCTGTGTGAAACACACCTCAGTGTCTAAATTAATCAGTCTGTGTCATGGGTTGAAATTTGGTTTACTCAGATATCAGTGGTTGCGCTCCGAGTGTTTCCGACGCATGTTTTAGTACCGGTATGGGGTGCAGGGATGGGTGTAAAGGTAAGGGGCGGCCGGGAAGAGTCTGAAGGCTGGTTATAGCTGGAAGCCCTCCATGGGGGCCTCCTGCTGCGGGAAAAGAAACTGCTGCTGGGTCTCATCCACCTGGGGTGCCAGATTGGCATCCTCTTCCTCTACTCCAAAGTAGTGCTCGATGAGGTCAAAGGCTTTCTGGTAGATCTCCTGATTTTCATGACTCTGTAGGAACTCGATTTTGTCCAACCCTGGCAGAGAGAGAGAGAAAGAGAGAGATAGAGTTTACAAAGATTTCTTTGAAAGCATTAACAATTTAAAACAATATATTTTATTTGTGAACTTATGTTCAGCTATTATTTTTAAATAGCTAACTTTTAACTATTTTCTAATTTTTCCGGGTCATCAGTCATCAAAGCTCAGTAAATATTGGTCACAGACACGGACATTTACTTAAAATTTCACCAAGCTACTCACTAAAAATCATAACAGATCATGTTTTCAGGCAATTTTATTTTTCTTATTTTGACATAAAGTGGTTATATTTAAGTTTGCGAGTTGTTTACTTTTTTAAATTAGTCTTCTGACTGATTCGCAAATGCGCATTAACATCCTGGATGACAGCGGGGTGAGTACATTATCTGTAAATATTTGTTCTGGAAGTGAACTTCTTTACCAACAGTACCAAGTGTAAAACTGCCAAAATCTGATTCCTTGATGATTTGATATTTCATAATAGTGATTTTATAACTTCAAAATAAAAAAACAAAAAGTAGAAATAAATGACTAATAATCCAATAAGTGCTCCTCTGCTGCCATCTGCTGGTTATAATGGTGATTTGATGATTTTTTTAAATTTTAAAAGTGTGTTTATCACAAAGTATATTTTGGTCATCCCATTAAAATAACATTCAAAGTGGGTCATTTTAGAGCTTTAAAGTCCTGGTAATAGTTGAAATGCTTGAAAGTCACTGAAAAGTGTTTGAATTTCTCTCTCAAAAGGCTGTACAACCCATGAAATGAATAATGTAATAACATTCGACTATTTCTACCACAACACCACGGTTATAGTTAGTGTTACTCCTGGTTTTCTGATGTACGTCAGTGTTATTTATAACAGACTTTTGGGCAGAATTTGAATGATTCTTACTAGATCTTGAAATAATCCTATTCATTCTGCGGCAAATTCAAATGCTTTTCACTGGATCTGGCAGCACTGTGCAAAATCAACTTGTTGGTTCACGAGTAAAGCTGTTCTGGGTTTGGACAAGTTTATTTGCTTTGCGGTCTAAGCGGATAAACTGCCCACTCTGTGCAGCTCAAACATAGCGCTGTTTTGTTTGCCATTTGATGTTTCACACGCTTATGAGTTGAACAATGCGGTGGTCGAACCAGTGCGACCGATTACCAAATTTAATCGCACCAGCAGAAAACATGGTTGCAAAATTCAACCATTTGGTCGCAGTCTGGAGCCCTCCATTACCTCCTCTCACATGACTTTGCCCCATTCATTCTCAATTACCCTCAACCAAACTCATGGCATGCTTTAGGGGGTCTGTTAAAACTCATTGGGCTCAAGGGAGGCGTGAGAGATGCAGACTCCCACTGTAACTTTACTTGCTGGTGTCACTGCTGGACAATGTTTCTTTAGAAAAATGAGTGAGTTATAGACATTTTAATGATATATTTTGTAATATTTGCGTTGTTTTATTTTTGTTCAACAAATCTTTTCATCGTCCAATTTTTTGAGGAGGCACTATGTAGATTTAAAGGATCCAGACTACGGTTATACAGAATAAGGCATTAATATGTGACCCTGGACCACAAAACTAGTCTTAAGAACCATTGATTTTTCTTTTATGGCAAAAATCATTAGAATATTAAGTAAAGATTAATGTTCCATTAAGATATTTTGTAAATTTCCTACCGTGAATATACCAAAACTTAATTTTTTATTAGTAATATGCATTGCTAAGAACTTCATTTGGACAACTTAAGGCGATTTTCTCATTATTTTGATTTGTAGATTGCAGATTTTCAAATAGTTGCATCTCTGCCAAATATTGTCCTATCCTAACAAACCATACATTAATGGAAAGCTTATTTATTCAGCTTTGATATGTATACATTTCAATTAAAAAAAGACCCTTATAACTTTGGTCCAGGGTCACTTTATAAGCACTTATAAACAGTCAATATGCTGGTAATTGCATCCTAATTAACAAGTAGTTAATAGTAAATAGTGCTCTCTAATAAAATTTTTTTTTTTTACATTTTGGCCCGCTTATTCCAAAAATAGTGCCTGTTTTTAAATCATTTGGAAAAGCCAAATAATTTGGCATTTTGTATCATATTTTTGGTATGATGTCTCCGAAACGACACACATGCAACTGTAGCGTAATACTGATGTAAATGGTGGTTTGGTGGAAATAATGTTACCGTAGGCTTCTTCTATGAGACTGCAGTAAGGGTTGAGGCCGCTGCCGTTCTGTTTGGCCTCCTGCTCGCCCAGTCTGAGAATGTTCTCCAGACCATTCAAAGCCACCAGTACGATCTTGGAGTCCATCACAGTCAGCAGATCACAGAGGGGTTTAATGCAGCCCAAATTCACCAGATACCTACAGAAAAGAAACAGATAACACAATAAGCAACAGCATGTGTGCCATCATATTCTGTTTTAATTCAATAGGAAATACAATCCAAATGACACTGCGCTTGGAATAAAGCCCTTGAAAATAAAGTCCAATAACAGATTTATTTTTGGCACAGAATACCATGTAGTCCCCCTTCTGCTGCTTTGTGTAATTTGTGGAATGAATCAATTTGTAAAACTAGACATGCGCCAGTACGGCTGGGACAATATTTGTCCTTCAGTACTTAATTTCTCAGAAAATAAACATCATAATTTAATTTCCCACAATACAAATAAGTGAAGATAAGGGATTTTATATTTGGCAAGCCATGCCCGTCAAATCACTGTGCGAAACAGAATCTGCATTTCAGATTTAGTCACACAATGATGCCATGAGCACGAGCCAAACATCCCAAGGTCAGCAAGTGAACATCAACAACATCAGGCTAGCAACTGGCCCCAGTTTCCTTTTTTGTTCTAGAAAACATTTAAGCAATGTGGAACCTGGAAGGACATTAAAGCAAAATCAAATTTTATTATAGCCAAAACTATCTTTCAGACTAAGAAACGTCTTAAATAAACGATAAAGTAAAATTCCTTGAACACAATCCAAAAGTAAAGCTTACTAATAACACATCAATAATAACGTCAAATCATAACACCATCATGTAACACTCCCGCTAAAAACGTCTCGTACATTCTAAATGTGATTATACATGACCTTAGATGGTAAGTTGTTGCTACGCTTGTGCCAAAGGAAGCACTCTGTAAGTACACATTATAGGCTGATATATTTAATGAAGAACTGTTTTGGCCGTGGCAAAATTCCATAAGTGCATGTCTGATAAATACTGATGCCATTTGCTGTAAGTAATAAACACTTTAAGCACACCGCTACTTCCAGACTGTGTGAGCTCACTAGACGGCATGAAAACCACACTGCAATTCAATCTGGATAAACACATCACAAGTGCTCCCTGGTGATCAAGGCAACCTCTCCAATATTAGCGCTTGTGCTATGCCATGCTAATAGCCTTCTGAGAAGGCCCAACTTGGCCAGATGAACATTGTGGAAGCACTTTAAATGGCTCTCATTCTAAACTTCTAAACAACTATCTTGAGAATTAATTTGCAAGGTCTGCTCTAACTTGATTATATCTTGATGACTGTGGAGCATTATTTTCCATTAACCCGTCTCTGTCTCAAAAAGCCAGACATATTGATGATCAGCAGATTATGTGAGCATTGTTGCTTACTGACCATGAATCACCCACACAGACAAAGACAGGCTGTCCGAAATACATGTAAAGAAGGTAAATATTAGAGACGCACCAGTAAACCGGCCAACCAACGTCAGAACCAGATTTTTTTTTTTTTTTTTTTTCCCCAAACACGCACCTGATTTTTATTTTATTTCGTCTCCGTTTTGGACTTGCACATAAACAGCACTGCAATCATTTCCCAGAGTTTGTAATAGAAATATTACAAAGTCTGTAAACAGGATGTTAAACAGGCCAGAGACGGGACACAATGAAAATGGACTCAAAGATGAGAGCACGGACACGCCAGCACAGAAAATACTGTACCAGTCAGAAAATTCTAAAGGTACCATATCATGAAAATCGGCACCGAAAAAGCAGCAATGGTGTACCAGTTCTAACATCATGGTCGAAGTTCGAGCAAAACATGCTAACTGTTTTCTCGTTGGCTGCAGAAATGAGCACAGAAGACTATTTAGAGTCCGAGCCTCAGAGGAGACAAGAGAGCAGTGGATTTATTTATTTTTTTACTCTAAATTATGCTTTTGCCACACAGATCTTTAGTACTCGCACGCTGTGTAACAACCGCTTTCTGTGCACGTTCTTTGGATGTGTGCGCTCAGAAAACTGTATATCAGAAGTTTAAACTAATATGGTTTAAAATGCATGATTTTCAGTGTGATCGACATGAAAATCAAAACCAGAATATATTTTTGGCAGAATATCAGAGTTACAAGCTGTAAAGGCACAGCCCTATTCTGGAAAACCAGCAGTTCATTTCCATTTAAAGAGACATGCATGAAAACAGTGTTTTTCTGTTTCCACTCAAAATAGACATTTTCAAAATGATATAATAAATGATCTGTGGGGTATTTTGAGCTTAAACGTCACAGACACATTCTGGGGACACCTGAGACTTATATTACATCTTGTAAAAAGGGGCATAACAGGTCTCTTTAAATACTGAATTGTGGTGGAAAATTATATGAACGCATGTCTGAAGGGAAATGTCTGTCTGGAAATTTTTTTTTAAGTGGCATTTTCTTGTATTGTTTCTATTACATAAACAGCATCTACTGTCAGAGAGTGAATTTACATGTTTATCTGCTGTTTATTTATTTATTTGTGCAGTTCTTGTATGTAGCATAATTTCACAAAGCTTAAATCTTACTATATAGTAGGGTTGTGTCGTGTATTGACAATAGTCAATATATATATATATATATATAATGCGATCTGGGAAAACCTGTTGGTTTTTCAATTCACATTCTCCGCCAGTCCTGTGTAAACTACGGCACGCAAAGTGAGATGGCGGAGCACAACAACACCGTCTAAAGTACTGCAGCTGCTCACTTAACCGATCTTACTCATCTCAATCTGCTCAATCTTGGTGATGTCAGTGCCCTAAACGATTTTATAATGGACTACTTCACATCCAGAGATGGAGGATCAGATGATGAAGTTACTAAAGAGGAGGAGTCTAATGACAGTCTGTTTAATGCGCAGTGCACAAACAGCTGTGCTGCGCTCACTTTTACTACAAGGTAGGCTGCATTATTTGTGCTATCTAAACATAAAATGGGTGATCAAAAGTTCAGAGACCATGCACATGATAGACAACGGAAAACAGACGTTAGTCTGTTTGTGTAATGATGCAGTATAGCGCTCCTAACTTGACAGACAGCTCTCGTTAAACCCGTAAAATGAAAGTGAAAGCCGTCTCACTTTAAAGCCGTTTTTCTCAAAATTCCATTCCTGAAAATCATCGCTATCAGCCAACTTAACATAGCCATAACTTTGGTTATGTTCAAGCTATGAACAAAACCTTGGCACACAGTCATAAGGGTCTGCAGTGATGATACCAGTTCCTATCTTGTTATTTGATCTGCATGTTTTGGTGTGCAGCTTGCCAAGAATGAACTCCATATCAATGACCTGATTCAAGCGTTGACAAATGGTATGTCAGGTTTGGCAGCAAGTTTTCAGTGTGAATGTTCAAGATTCAGTGCACATTCAGAGCTCACCTGATCTGCTCGGGTGTGCCACCTGATGTGGCATTAGTGATCGCCCACGCCGCCTCCTTCCTGGTGCGGAATTCTGCTTTCTGTAGGATATCTATCAAGACTGGGAAGATGTTTGCATCTATTACGGCCTGCAGAAGATGACAATGATGGGTGAGAAAAAGAACAGAGGATTAAAGTCATCCTTAAATCCAAAAATAAATCTCAAGTAGACACTACAAACACGATCACTCCTATGAAGATTTAAGGGCACAGCCGTAACCCTGCCGCACATGATAAACAAGCTGAGCCCTGCGAGTGTGCCTCTGTGCAGCAGATGTGGAGTGTGGGTCAGGGTGTACCTGAATCTGCGCTCTGTTTCCCGCTGTGATGTTGGAGATGGTCCAGCATGCCTCCTTCCTGATGGATTCCTTGGCGCTACTGAGCAGGTGCAGGAGGCAGGGGAGAGCTGAGCAGTTCAACACCACCTAGGGCAGAGAGAATAGGAGCATAAGGAGACCATCCATCTCCTGTTGGAAACCACAGATAATCATACATGAAGACGAATACACACATCTGCTCGCACACAAACACACCTGTGTCTGAATGTCATCTCCTGTAACAATGTTTCCAACGGCCCTCAGCGCAGGAGAGGCCACCTTGTAATCAGTGTGCCTGCAAGAAGAGGAAACAGGTCATTTATCAAGACTAGTACTTTTCAACCTTTATGACTCAAAAGGTACTTGTTGTCCAACACAATATTTGAAAAACTCCATAAGAGTTGTTAAAATTGTGATTTTATACAGTGCATGGCATTGTAAAGACTGCAAGACTAACCCTTACATGCTCATTTTCATTCAATTTAAATGAAATACGGCATGTAACCCAACATATTTTCTGTACTGCTGCTATTTTTAGACTTTTAACTTTTAGACTATTAACAAACTGAGAGGACTGACATATACAATTAATGAACTCATATTGGGATTTTAGCAGTTTCAGTAAATTTTAAAAACATCTACGTTTGAGTTTACCAGAAGTAGTCTTGTCATACTTTCCATACATTATACAGTCAAATCTGGTGGATTTAGTCAAGCCCACATCCTTTGTTATGTCCTGCTGAAAATTCAGTTTCACTGAAGTATGTCATTATGAAACTTTAAAGTGTAGCAGTTTCAATATGACCTAGAAAGGACAATGTAGTCATAACAGTTGACTCACATAAGCAGCTCCACCAGCCTCCTGCAGACCCCGGAATCAATAACTGCCTGGATCTTCTCATTGGGCCCATCGGAGAGATAGGACAAAGCCCAACAGGCATCGGCCAGCAGGTCTGAATCACTGCTAAACAACAGACGGGACAGCACAGGCAGGCATGGAGACACCTGCAAAAGCAAAAGACAGCTTTCAATATGTATTAATACATAATATTTGAGATATTACTTAAATATACACTACTATTTAAAAGGCTTGGAGTTGGAGCAAATCTCGAAAGTGAAAGTAAAAAACTACTGTATATTCAGAAGCAGTTTCAATGCCCCGCATATAAAAGGGATAGTTCACCAAAAAAAGAAAATCTGATGTTTATCTGTCTACCCCCAGGGCATCCATGATCTAGGCAACGTTGTTTCTTCAGTAGAACACAAACAAAGATGTTTTAACTCAAACTGTTGCAGTCTGTTACTCATATAATGACAGTCAATAAGGATGCACAGCTTCGAGAGTCAAAAAAACATACAAAGACAAAACCAAATGAAACCTTGCGGTTTGTGATGATACATCGAGGTGTTAAAACATGAAACAATCAGTCTTTGCAAGAAAGTGAACAATATTTATTACAGGAGAAGTCCACTTCCAAAACAAAGATTCACATATAATGTAATCACCCCCTTGCCATCGAAGATGTTCATGTCTTTCTTTTTCAGTCGTAAAGAAACTATGCTTTTCAAAAAAACATTTCAGCATTTTTCTCCATTTAATGAACTGATATGGTGCCCCGATTCTGAACTTCCAAAATGCAGCATAAATGCGGCTTCAAACGATCCCAAATGCGGTTGTAAACGATTCCCACCGAGAAACAAGGGTCTTATCTAGCGTAACGATTGGTTATTTTTATAAAACAATAATACAATTTATATACTTTTTAATGTCAATCACTCATCTTGTCTTACTCTGCCTGGACTGTTTTTTTGCCGGATCATGGCAGTTAGGGTATGTCGAAAAACTCCCATCTCATGTTCTCCCTCAACTTCAAAATCGTCCTATATCTCCGTTTTATCTTTTTTGTTAAGAGTGTTCTTCTTTGCATGTTCACTTTGCAAAGACTGGGTCGTTACTTCTGCAGCGATTTTGGAATGACTTTGAAATGATTTTTGAAGATGATGGGAAAAATACGATTGGAGTTTTTCAACATACCCTAACTGTCTTGAGCCAGAATACGCAGAGTTCAGGGAGAGCAAGGCAAGCATTTGAGATTAAAAAGTATTTAAAATGTATTTTTTTAAATGAAAATAATCGTTTCGCTAGATAAGACCCTTCTTCCTTGGCTTGGATCGTTTACAACCACATTTGGGACTGTTTGAATTCGCATTTAAACTGCATTTTGGAAGTTCAAAATCGGGGCACCATATCAGTCCATTATATGGATAAAAATCCTGAAATGTTTTCCTCAAAAAACTATTTCTGAACGACTGAAAAACAAACAAAAAAAAAAGACATGAACATCTTGGATGACAAGGTAGTGAGTATATTATATGTGAATCTTTGTTTTGGAAGTGGAAATTGTTGTTTTGGAAATATTTTTATTTTTTTCCTGATCATCCACTATCCTGAGCACAATCACAACAGCCATCGCATGACGCATATGCCAGAGCACGCTGACTGTTGTGAACATGCTCATGACAGTTGGACATTGCAGTGGATCAGAGGTAAAAAAAAAAATTACATAAATACTGTTCAGTTTCTTGCTCAGACCAATTGTTTCATGTCTTAATGCCTCAATGTATCGTCACGAGCCGCAGGGTTTAATTTGGTTTTGTCTGTGTATGTTTTTTTGACTCCCAAAGCCGTGGATCCCATTGACTGTTGTTATATGACTGAAAGACTGCAACTGTTTGAGTTGAAAATCTTCGTTTCTGTTCTATTGAAGAAACAAAGTCACCTACATCCTGGATGCCTTGGGGGTAAGCAGATAAACATCAAATTTTCATTTTTGGGTGAACTATGCCCAAAATGTATATACAGTATAAGTACCCAACAATATAACTGCAAGAGAAAACATTGAAATATATATTTTTTCTCCCATCTCGTATTTACTCTATTTAGGGGTTCTGGGTTGCGGGGGGAATTGCAAACCATAAGGCAATTTTCATTTTTGGGTGAACTATCCCTTTAAACATAATGAAAATAAGACTGTTGCCAAGAGACAGCTAAGCAGTACAGACCTTCTCAAAGTCTGGGGGTGGACTTTTGCCTCTGCAGAGGTTGGACAAGGCCCACACAGCATTCCTGGTCATTGTGAGACGAGTAGATTTGGTCAGCAGCCTGGGGAAAAAAAAGGTATCATTAAGGAAACAATCAATCCTTTTCTTAAGCAAAAAAAAGTGTTTCTTCCGCAGACTATGCTAAATTCATTGCCATGTCAGATAAATAGAAAAAACGAGCACTCACATTAGTAGAGGAGGAAGGATATTACAGTTTAGCACATAATCTCTGCACACAGCGCTGTCTCCCGCAATGTTCCCCAAAGCCCAAACAGCCTGTGACACGAAGATTCATTAACATACCCACATGGGATTTATACTCATTCAGCACAAACAAAACAAGGTGACTTATCCCTTGCAGCTTTATAACTTGTACCTGCTCCTGCACGTCTTCAAACTCCGAGTTGAGAAGCTCGATGAAGACAGGTACGGCACCGGCCTCTATCACAAACTTTGTCTGCTGAGATGTTCCAGACGCAATGTTGGTCAATGCCCAAGCGGCTTCAAACTGAAAAAGAAAAAAAGCACATGCTCAAGACTTCAGAACTTTAAATGGAGAAACTAGATTAGTTTTATTTCATCGAATCTCACCTGTAATGTGCAATTTGTACTTTTCTGAAGGAACTCAACGAATCTATTCACAACTCCCTGTGTGCTTATCACCTCATCAATAGGTGGGTTTGGTTCTGAACAACACAGTTTAAATTATTATTAAAACATAGACATGGTTTTAGGCAACTCCAGACATGTGTTTGTGTCGGATACCTTTGGAAAGTAGTTTTCTGAACCTCTGTGTTGTGACCAGTTGTAGTTCAGGATCTTCAGAGAAGAGCATTTCAACCATGTCTCTTGTAATTACTCCATCCTAAAAAAAACAAAAAAAAACACATAGGACAAACTTGGTCTAGATCAATGACCGTAATTTGTTTTCGGCCCAGGTTTACACCTCTGAGAAGTTCAAATCAATAGTGCTTATTGAATTAAGGGGTCATAATGCACTACTAACAATAGTCTCAGAGTTACCTCACCCTGTAAGTGACATAATGGGAGAAAGCAAACTGTGCATTTGAGTTTGAACTCACTGGTGCTGTGGTGGAGGAGACGTAGGAATCCATAAGTGGACTGTCAAACATCCCCCCTTCTTCACCCAGCAGTTCCACATTTCTCCTCTTAAACAGCTGCCAAGAGAAAAGGAGAGAATCAATGGCGCAAATTGCATCAATTGATGTGACAAGTTAACATGAAACGGCATTCACAGACCATTTAACTTCTGTAACAGGATAGTCAATGTGAAAAGGATGTATGGGATAATGTGAAAATATTCTTAAACCAAATAAATGCTGTTCTTTTGAACTTCCTATTCAAAGAATAGGAAGAAAAAAGAAAAAAAAAAACACAATTTTCATAAACTATTAAGCAACAAGAACTGTTTTAAGCATTTATAATAAGAAATGTTTCTTAAGCAGCAAAATCAGCATATCAGAATGATTTCTGAAGAATCATGTGACACTCAAGACTAGAGTAATGATGCTGAAAATTCAGCTTTAACACCATATGAACAAGTTACAGTTAAAAATACATTCAAATAGAAAATTTACTATAAATATTTCACAATATTACAAACCCCAAAGTTTTGAATGGTAGTGTACGTCATTAGGAGTGGATGATTATGAAGAAAACTTTTTTTGTGCACTGTTCACAATAAACCCAAAAACACAAATTAAATGTGGTTCATTATATTTTTTAGGTTTCCTTTAAAGGAGAGACCATGTAGAGAGCATGAAAAGAATGAAACAAAGAAAGAAAAGCAACTGAACAATCACCTGTTGCTCTCGTTTCTGTTTCCTCAACTGAATGCCTTCCTCCTCCCTTCTCCGACGCATCTCCTCCAGATTGAGGGCTTTGTTCTTATAGCGGTTCATCCTGAAATTATCCTTTGCAGGACTTCCTGAAGGCTCTGCAGAATGGAAAAAATAAGTAACAGGTTATAGAAATCTCCAAAAACACAACTAACAGTTAATAGTCTGCTTTGACACAAGATAAATCATAATAAATGAACCTCACAAACACCCTCTCGCTGCATACCATCTATCCTAAATAATATAGTTAGATTACAATTAGTATTTCAAATCTCCGGTCTCACTGATAAAACACAAGCAGTACAATCCAATCGTACAACATTTTTTACACTACCAGTCAAAACTTTTTGAACATTAAGATTTGTAATGTTTTTTAAAGAATTCTCTTCTGCTCACCAAGCCTGCATTTATTTGATCCAAAATACAGCAAAACAACCAAATTCAGAAATATTTTTACTGTTTAAAATACCTGCTTTCTATTTTAATATATTTAAAATTATAAAAATATATTATAGAAATTATAGGATTCTAGAAATTAAATGAGAACTCCACTTTCAGAACAACAGAGAGATGGGATTCTTCCTCGGATGGGATCGTTTTGAGCCCTTTGAAGCCGCATTTAAACTACATTTTGGAAGTTCAAAATCGGGGCACCAATGAAGTCCATTATATGGAAAAAAAATCCTGAAACGCTTTCCTCAAAAATCATAATTTCTTCACGACTGAAGACAAAAAAGACATGAACATCATGGATGACAAGGGGGTGAGCAAATTATCTGTAAATTGTTGATCTGGAAGTGGAGTTCTCCTATAAGACTTTTATTTAGCAAGGATGCTTTAAATTGATTGAATGATGATAAAGACATTTATAATGTTACAAAAGATTTCTATGCTGTTCTTCTGAGCAGCAAATCAGAACATTAGAATCATGTGACTGGAGCAATGATGTCAAAAATTCAGCTTTGAAATCACAGGAATAAATTACATTTTAATATATATTCAACTGTTGTATAATTGTACTGTTTTTGCTGTACTTTGGATCAAATTAATGTAGGCTTGGTGAGCAGAAGAGACTTATTTAAAAAAACATTACAATTCTTGCTGTTCAAAAACTTTTAACTGATCTTAGAAGAAAAAAAAGATCTTGATTTGAAGTCTGTGAGTTGGGATGCACAGTTTCTTTTCAAACAGTCAATAAAAATGGCAAAATACATTTTTCTGTCAATGAGCTGCTAGTGAGGAAACTAAGGGCACAAGACCTGTGCAAACTGTCCGTGGTGGACACACATACTTGTGTATTTGAGCACCTTGACAGGAAAAACAAAACAGCTGTGACAATTTCAATTGGTGTACCATCTGCAAGAGCGCACATGTCGTCAGTAAAGAGATGAAAATGAATGTGGAAGTGCACAGCTTATTAAACCCAACCCTTCAAAACATAACAATGAACGTTGGAGAAATTGTTCAGCAATCTCAGCAGCTATCTCCACCTTCATTACTCACTTTGGTCTGTTTGTGCTGAGCACAACACACTTGAACAGAGCCACCCGGCGTCAGTGAGCAAAACCACTTTTAGTGAGGGTGTCTAAACGCTGTTTGCATGAGCAAGCAGCTAAAGCAGCCTGTCTCAGCATTTGTGCGGCACTGAGAGCAGAGGAGGCTACGAATGATGACTGGCTAATGCTACCGAAAGCACATCAGGGCACTAACAAACAAAGCGCCTGAGGGTACAGTTTCTGATCTTGGATCCGCTCCCATCCTTTCTGTATGATCTTATTGTACAGTGTCTCAAAGGAGAAAAATAACCCCAAATCAGCACTGGCACCATGTGAAGGCCTCCATAACCTTCAGCCAGTAAAGATCTGCAGTTCTGGAGCAGAGAACTTCCACAAGTTTCAGCTTGACTCCTGCTGTTAGAAATCAGGCTTCCCGATGGGTGAGGTTTTGGGTGAGGCCTTCTTCCCAACATATGGAAGGTTGCATTCTAATTTAGCTGCTCATGAGCAATATAGGCCATGGCCTAAAGGAATAGTTCACCCAAAAATGACATTTGACATAATTTACTATTGTTCCAAACGCATATGAGAAGGACTTCTGAATAATCCACACTGACAATTACAAGTTTGAGGCTGGTAATTGATGAGGCTGGTTATTAATATTTTCAAAATAAGTCTTATATGCTTACCAACGCTGCATTTATGTGATCAAAAATACAGTAAAATCAGTAATATTGTGAAATATTATTACAATTTAAAATAATCGTTTTTCTGTTTGAATACATTTTAAAATGCATTTCATTCCTGTGACGGAAAGCTGAATTTTTAGCATCATTACTACAGTCTTTAGTGTCACATGATCCTTCAGAAATCATTCTAATATTAGGGCCCTATGAAATTTGTTTTTTTTCCCCCAATTTTGTTTGTTCCCGTTGAATTTTTCTGGATTCCATTTTTTTCCTTTTAATTTTTATCAACTCCTTTTTAATGGTTAAATTAAATGTCTAATTAATTAAAATCATGAAACTTACACAATTTCACATCAATTTAATAAAGGTTTAACAAAAATGACATGTTTAGGGACCTATGAAATGTTTTATTTTTTTCTCACCATATGTTTTATTGTTATCAAATTCTGTTTTTTAGCATGTCTAATTATTTGAATGCATAAAAAATTTATTTTATTTATTTATTTGGCAAAAAAGGGGAAGTTACTATTAAAATTGAAACATGGAAGAAATGTTGTGTGATAATATCCTAAAAAAAAATGTTTGTTTCATTGTAGTAGTAGTAATATATTTCGGGCACAATGTATTCACGTTAAACCGGACTTTTATTTTGACAGGTTGCCGTGTCTACCTTTACATTTCTGTGTATATATGATATGACGCTAGTTTTCCTAAAATGGAACGGTCAAATGCTGAAATCATTGCGAGCGTCATATCATATTTTTAAATCATGAGCTAAACTTGAGAATTTGTAAATATTGAAACATTCAGACCAAATCATTAAAAAAGATAAACCATTCATAAATCAGAAACAGAAATGCGAAGTAAAGCAATGACAGATGTCAAGATTTTCAATGAACAACTTATTCATCCGTTTCTCACAAAAACCAAATGCTTGCTTTTTGGGGGGGTTAATCTGAAGTTTCACAGCCCAAGTTCACTTTCATTACATTACATTAAGTTCTCCACCCAAGAAAGGATCTGGAACAACATGAAGATATTGAGTAAAACATTAGTTTTTGGATGAACTATTCCTTTAAGACGAGAAACAACATCATAATGACTCTGTTCTACAAATTTAGATAGGACGACAAGCTAGCTGTGGCTCAACCCGACTCAAGCGCTCCATTACATAGTTGCCCATCACATGGGCCTCACAAATAGCAGTGTGGGCTGGGCTCCTGTCGCAGAACTATTTTAAAGAACTGTGTTTGCTATGGCTTAAAGACGGAGCACTAGGGACAAACAGCAGACGGGATCAGGGCGTAGACTATCTAAAGTCCAACCTGCAAATCACTCACTGCTGTTCACTAAACAACTTTTGTAGCTTTAAGGATCCGTCTACACAATACAATGCAGTGTTTTTACATTTAATTTGATTACATTTCTGTAGTATTTCTCACCTGAATACTACTATAATATGTACCATTGTGTGTATCTGTTTGTTTATTTGCTCTTATTTCACTGCTGAGTGTTTACTTGTCTTATATAATGTTGAACTTTTTATTAGCTAAGCTAGTAGTTTTTGCTGTGGTTTTGAAATTTACATTTAAGAAATTCACTATAAACTACAATTTTGTTGTTGTAACAACCGTATTCATTAAGTGTTACATGGGTCAAAAACAACAAATATCACTTTTTTGTGATTATCTTGAAGAAGAAAATAAAAATCCCAAGAAAATTCCTTAGCATTGAGCCCAGAGCAAAAGAAAACAATCGTTTCTGTATCAAATTTGCACCATGGACAGCAATGAGAAGCCTAACTTGTGACCTAAAATGACCTGCTGGTTTCAGTGTACTCAAATTGCAAAATGAAGTGCCACAGTGTGTGAAAACCTCTAAATTGTCATGGAAAAACTGTCAGATATCACATTAATATCCACTGTGATGATTCATTGAAATAGTAACCTATAAGACCGGAAAAACCAAGTCAGCAGCAGTCAGATTCTGACACCCTATCTGACCGTCCTGTCTGTATCGTTCCTGTCCCAACCTCTTCCTTCCTTCAAACAGCCCATTCACTAGCACTCTCTAAAGCTGAGGATCCAAGTAATATTTAACAGACATGTATCATGAGTGAGGTTTTATTGCTCCTAATATAACCAAGGGGTTTCAAAAAGAAACAGCCCAACTCTATTTGGTGTAGTAAATTTTGAGCTGATAAATGGATTTAAAACAGAAACTATCAGCTAAATGGGTTGGTCACATGTTACAGCTGACTGGTGAACTCAGTGACATTGGAAACAAGTAATTGTTAAATCCAGTAACTAAACAGCATTTATGGCCATCGTTAATGTGAACAATGACAGTTCACTGGGTTCTTCACCGTGTAATGTCAGATCATTTCCTCTTCATAAACTGTGTAGACTCAAACATGAGACGATTTCACAATCTCTGACTGAACATGACCAAGCGTTTACACCGGCAAAGACTCAAAACCTTCTTCTACCTCAGTCAAATCCTAATAAATCTCACAAGCGCCTGTTATAAACGCGTTTTAGCCTCAAATATCTGTTTTCAGGCTCACTGGTAAACACATATGTCGAGTACAGCATTGTGCTAAGCTAACTGGCCCTTTACACTCATGCTGTAACTGACATGATGTAGCTTCTCTCCGGTTTTTAGCTAAAGAAATGGTCCCCAAAGACCGCACATAACAGAACTAACGCGTCAAAAAGCAGTATAGGTTGGATACTTACCCATCGTGCTTTCTTTACTGATATACGCTTTGATTACTGGTTATATCAACGTTGTAATCTTATCACTCTCCTTGTCTTCCAGAATTTGCTCCTCACAAACAATATGTCGGTGATCTACGGAGAGCGGCAGGAGACAAACTTAATGACAGCGTTTCCAATTTGTGTTCTGCGAAACGCTGAGCAATCGAGCAAAATGAGAGCATATCGTCATCAGGATGTGTCAGAACTTAAACGGACACAATATTATATCACTGTTATATCGTATATAATATTTTTATTCTCTAACGTCTGATTTAGTACATAATTACAAATTACATAACCTACATGATAAATATAGGCTACTAGGATAACATTTCTCCCTAAATGCTAAATAGGCTTGTCAGGATACAAAATATACTGTCAACAAAATTTGTCTGATGCAAATATTGTTTTTATTATTTTGTGCGTCTGTTAATTCAAGCAATTAGAGAAATGTTCAATTACTAAATAATCAGAACCTAAACATAAAAAGGTACATAAGGAAGTAGTCTATAAGGATAAAGCCTCAGTAATTTCTCAGTATGATATTTAATAGCCTAGGCTAATATATTTGTTTAAAGTCATATTAAACATTGCATGTAGGCTATATTTCCCCAGTAATGTTACTTTATATAATTATTATAGCTATTGATAATTGTCACATCTTTCTAACTACAAAACTGCAGATTAATATCTATAATAAATCTATGTAATCTATAGCCCATGTGTCAGAAGTTAAACGGACGCAATATTATATCACTGCTTTCCCATTATAATATTTTTATTCTATAACGTATTTCTGAGTGATTTAATACATAATTACAAATTAGGAAAATAAAATATATGTTAAATAGGATAACATTTCTCCCTAAAACATTCCATGGGCTATTTTGGTAAATACGCTTGTCAGTACACATACTGTCAATGAAAACTGGCTGAAGCAAATATTGTTTTTATTATTTTGTGCATATTAACACAAACAATACCAAGAGAAATGTCCAATTAGGCTACTAAATACTAAGAAAACGTAAGCAAAAAAAGAGCATAAAGAAGTAGTCTATAATAAGTAACAATTATATCTCAGTGTGATATTTAATAGCCTAATATATTTGTTTAAAGTCATATTAAACGTCTCATTTTATTTAGGCTACATGGAATTATCCTAGAAAATATTAAAAATTACTTTACTATTATTATGGTCATTGAAACATAATTATATCACGTCTTCCCAACTACAAAAGAGCAGAAACTTGAAATGTATTAATGATGAAAAATTCATCATTAGCTGTTTTTCAAGTTTTACACCATTTTCAAACTCCAAATTAGGTGTTTTTTAAATTAAATTAAGTTTGGACAATTAAATTATCCACCATGCTTTCTCTTACAAAATGCTTGGATTACCATTAAATAGCCTAATATTATAATAACATTAGTATTATTATGTTGACAAGATATTGATAAAATATTGCATACAAAATAGGCCTAATTCAACAGGCCTGATTGCTTTATAATTAGATTAAATCACAAAATTAGTGGATAATGCAATATTTTTGAGAAGGATATGGCCTATATTAGAATTTATATTACTATTTCTTTCTATATTTCTTCCTGACCCTATAAATTTACTCTGCCCTGAATGTGGCAATATGGAGCTCACAGTGGATTGTCTTTGCAGCCTTGTGACTCCATTAATGCGCTTGGCTCGGCACAAATTGAATGTGACGCAATAACGGAGTGTGCGGCACCTGCACTCAATTCTCTGCGAGCAGGTAGCGATAAATTATCGTACAGCTCCAGCGTTTGGGCCCCTGATGGCATTGCTTTAAATGAACACTTGGGGGCAACGTTGGATTAACTCAGCGAGGGCCCCAAAGGAGACGCGCCACACAGAGAGATTTTCATCACGTTTCTGAGACACTGTGTGTTTACATTTACATGCATAGAAAAATAGCTGGGTTTAGTGTGATGTGAAATAATGAAATGCATGAGGTCTTCACATCTGCAACCCTAGCACTGCTGATGTCAGTTTTCCTGCATGTGGTGGTTTACAGTTTTCCAGCAATTCCTAATTTAAGGACCATCAACCCTGATCTTGTGTAGCTAGGCAGTTTAAAAGAATGGGAAAATAATACAGGACCATTTATCAGTGCCAAGTTTCAAAAGGTAAGCCGTGACCCCGAGAATTTCCTATATTTGGCATAAGCAGTATGTTTCAGGAACAATGCGGCCACACAGCTCCTATTGTTTACATAAAAATGAGTTTTTCTGTACTTATCGGACCCTGTAGTTGCCGTTTCTACGAATAGAAAGTCATTTACATTTTGAAAGATTTAAATCTGATAAAAATTTGCATTCCTGCCCTAACAGTGAATTCTCAGAGCCATAAAGTCAGACAAAGGAAGGAAGGCTTGCTTTAGGAATATTTATAGAAATATGAATTGTTCTCCTGCATATTTATTTAGGCCTGCCAAGGCTCTCGTACATCTAATCAATAACCAGTCCTACATAATTGTGGCTATACACTTGACAGTACTACAGTGGCTTGGAGCATTAGAGAGGCAACTAGTAATTAAGATTAAATACAGATTAAGCTCCCTTTAGACTTCATTCAATTATACCATGCCGGCTGTTCTCATTTTCTATTGTATACGCATGTTTGTTGATGAAAAGCAACCTCGTAGACCACGTAGTTTGCTTGTTAATTTTGGCTAATCAAGCCTTCAATGTATCATTTGCGAAATAACAAGATAACCATCGAAAGCACTTTGGAAGGCACGTCAGTGAATGCGGTTTCTAATTTGCTGATTCAATTATACAGCATATGCTAATGACCAACCTCTAACGTACTCCAGAATGAGAGTTGACTGCTTGTCACACAGACGTCTATCTTTGGATCCCCTGCAAGCACTGCTTTGTGTCTTCCTAATAAAGAGAGATCCAGATAGCAGAAGAGGGAGGTGCAGCTACTCAACAGAGGTGTGTGGGCACAGAGAAAGTGATACGTCTTTATTAATAAACCATAAAATTAAATTCACACCGTTCCTCGCTCCCCACCTCCCTCTTTATCTGTCTCTCTTCATGTGGAGCCAGCAAGGTGGCACAAGAGATAGCACACTGTAAGCGTAGAGTTGAGAAATATGACAGAGAGAGAGAGACCGGCCAGCTGTGCCAGATATCACAGAAGCATGCTGCTAGTTTTGCTAGTTATGAGAGGCACTCACAACCACCAGGCACCCAGATATGACAACGTGAGCCGTCATTTGAGTGACAGACTTTGATACTATAATTGGGTGTTTTTAGATGAACTTACAGGGCTTGGATTTAAAGGGATAGTTCACCCAAACAAACTGTTTTTTCATGCTGTTCTAAACCTGTGTGCTGTTGTTCTGTTTCTGTGAAACTTCACACAAAAGGCGGAATGTTGAAGAATCTTAAACACACTTTTACATTTAAGGACAGTTCACACAGAGACCATGTCTTTCAAGACATTTGCTTTTGAAAAATAAGTACGCTTTGGCATACTTTTAAAAAGAGTACATACTACAGAAATTATATATTTTAAAAGAATATACAAGTGCAAACTGAATGGAATGTTTTTGGACACTTAATTGCACATTAACTGCAAATAAATGAGAATGTATTATAGGTTAAATTTATATTAAATGCAATTATCTGAACTTTTGAGCTTTTTTGACTTATTATTTTAGGACTTCATTAATATATTTCATATACACATTATCTTTGAAATATGGTTAAAGAGCACTGCTTAATATTCAAAGAGTTGCTACCGTATTTTTAACTGTAAAATTCTGGGAACCACAGCTGCCGTTTTTTACAGTAAACTTTACGGATTTGTTTTTTACATTAGTTAATGCACTGTGAACTAACATGAGCTAACGGTGAACTATACTGTATTTTTATTAACTAACTTTAACAAAGATTAATAAATACTGTAATAAATGTATTGTTCATTCATGTTAGTTAATACAATGTTAACAAATAACACCTTAATGTAAAGGCTTACCCTTTTCTACACATTTCTACACTAAAAACATGATATAGAAACAATTGCTAGTAGATTTTACAATGCAACTTATTAATTTCAAAGAAACAGCAAGTAACACACTGAATTAACTTCGCAGTTTTGAAGCAGGAAAACTAAAATAGCATTTTCTTGTCAAACCTATTATATGTTTCTTATTTGATTTACTCATTTACAGTGTATTGAAACTTGTCATGTATTTAAATTTATTTGTCATTCCACATTTTAATCAAATATTTTATAATTACTTTAGTATGTTGACCAAAATAATTCACTTCTTTAAAACACAACATAAGATTATGAAAACACAGGCCCGGTTTCACAGACAGGGCTTAGACTAAGCCAGAATTAGCCTATAGTTCAATTAAGACATTTAAGTAATTTTTATAAACATACTTAGTAAAAAAAAAAATATTACTGGTGTGCATCTTGAGACAAAACAAAGACACTGATGTATATTTAGATCAGTCAGTGCAAGTTTCTTTCAGTTGAAACAGCTCAGGCTTACATTTTAGTCTAGGACTAGGCTTAAGCGTTGTCTGTGAAACTGGGGAATAATGATTTAAAATGTACTATAAAGTAAATCTTTTAATTTGACATTATTACAAAGTGCACTTTTTAAAAGTGTACTTAAGTGTGTTAAGAAACATAGTCATGAAAGTGTGTTTTTATTTCATAAATATTATATATTATCTGCAAGTACATTTTTCTGTTTTTGTTCCGGTTCATGACAGTTAGGGTATGTCGAAAAACTCCCATCTCATGTTCTCCCTCAACTTCGAAATCGTCCTATATCGCCGTTTTACCTTTTTGGTTAAGGGTGTTTGATCTTCTTTGCATGTTCACGTTGCAAAGACTGGGTCGGAACTTCTGCAGCGATTGTAGGATGATTTTGAAATGATTTTTGAAGTTGAGGGAGAAAATACGAGTTTCTCAACATACCCTAACTGTCTTGAGCCAGAATACACAGAGTTCAGGGAGAGCAAGGCAAGACGAGCGTTTGAGATTAAAAAGTATTTAAATTGTATTTTTTTTATGAAAATAACTGATTGATAAGACCCTTCTTCCTCAGCTGGACTCGTTTACAACTTGCGTTTGAAGCCGTATTTAAACTGCATTTTGGCAGTTCAAAATCGGGCACCATAGCAGTCCATTATATGGAGAAAAATGCAGAAATGTTTTTAAATTTCTTTACGACTGAAGAAAGAAAGACAAGAACATCTTGGATGACAAGGGGGTGAGTACATTATATGTGAATCTTTGTTTCGGAAGTGGAATTCGGGAGTACTCTACAAATGCAATTTCAGTACAATTTTGTGGTGCTTTTTTTTTTTTTTCCTCTCTCTCTGTTATCGTTTGTGTTTAGTGTTGTTTAAAGATGTATCGTTAATGTGTGTTTTGTTTTGTTTTATGTTGTGATTGTATTGCTTTTGTGTTCTGGGACCCCCTCGAAAATGAGATGGTACATCTCAAGAGGTTAATCCTAATAATAAATACCATAATTAAATGTGATTGTTTTTCACAAGCGCTATACAATATAAAACACTACGACCTGGTTTCACAGACGGGGCTTGGCTTAAGCCAGGACTAGATCTTAGTTAAATTAAGACATTTAAGCAGATTTTATAAAAATGCCTTAGAAGAAAATGTTACAGGTGTGCATCTTGAGACAGAACAATGGAACTGACGTATCTTAAGATATGTCAGAGCAATTTACTTTTAGTTCAGATGGCTCAAACATGCATTTTAGTCTGGAACTAGTCTTCAGCCTTGTCTGTGAAACTGGGGGCACAAATAATAGAACTTGTGTGTTATATCTCACAAGTTGCATGAGAAACCCTTTTTACAATGCCCTTTTTACAATGATTTTTTTTAGAGAGTCCGGGGACTTGAAAAAGGCAGAGATATAAATATGTTGCTGAAGTGTTGTGTATCTTTAAGAAGCTGTGAAAAACTGAACGTTTACAAAAAATCATCAGCTGTATATAAATATGTACAGCATATTTTCTTTTACCAAGAAAAGAAGCATTGATTTTCACTTTTACAGAATGTATGGCCATGATTAAAATGCACAGTGAAAGAAAACTTTCTCCTCAGGCTATACTGTCTAAGCTCACAGCTGTAAATAGCACTTTATGCAGCAGGATGCGACAAAGTGAGGGGTTTACATTGATAAACACTTAGCTATGTTAACTGTCTCGGATCAATGCAGCCCAATTATTGTACACAAATGAAAATTGATAAAGATACTTAAGAAAGTGTCACCGCTTTGCAGGCGTCTACAACATTATTATACAAGGACCAGGCAAATTCAATGAATCACAATTTATCAAATTACAGTTTATATTTCCTCTCATAAAAACTAAGAATATGTATTAATTTGAAAGAAACTCAGCCAATATGACATTACTTATTGATAAAATGAGGAATAAACACCGAGATGCATAAACTTGGAGAGCATTGACTGAAAGAATAAAGCGAGTGCGTATCAGAGGACTGGCTTTAGGCTATAAACATGCTAATTTGTCAAGAGTTCGAGAATCTATTTGGAGGACCGCTCAAGCCAAACACATAGAAAGAGAGATGTGTGTAAAGAGAAGAGTGCTAGCTGCGGCCCCTGAAGGTGATCTCATTATTACACTGAGCTGCACTAGTCAGGCGGCTGTGCACATAAATCCTCATAGTTATCCTGGATCAGTGGACATGAGAGACCAGGAGGCCTGGGGCCAACATCTCCTTCTCCCTCACTAAATCAGTCTTGCCCTGGACCAAACCCTGGTCCTGCCTGATCACTAGGCCCTTAGAGACAGGCCAGTCCTCATAAATCCATGCTGAGAATCCTTTGTCACAAGTTGCAGGGCTTTTTCAACATTGTGAATCTTCTAATATGAGACTCTGTGAGCCTGAGGATCAATGGGACTATAAATACTAATACTGTCAAAGTAAAAGGTCTTCTGATACCATAAACAAATATCCTGGGAGCCCTAGTGTGGAGGTTATTTATAGTTAAAGGGATCATGCGGACAAATATGAAGATTGTGTCATTATTTACTCTCTATCATGTCATCTAAACTATATGCCTTCTCTCTTCTCTGGAAAATAAAAGTAGACGTTTTTTAAGAATGTGCCGGTTGCTTTATTATATGCACTTGCGGTGAATGGGAGCTTTCAAGCTTTAAAAAGGAAGCACCCTAAAAATGACTCATGCACTATATTTCAAGTCAGAAATGATTCATATTATAACTGATCCAGTGAGTTCAGTTTTCTGATTCGACATTCTGGTTGCAAGACTTCATTGAATAACGGCTTAAATTTCAGTCTGTTTCTCACCCAAACCTGAATAACGTTTGAGGGAGAAACAGACTGATGACTGCGGAAGTATGACTGTGGAAGATTTGTAATATAGTGAATATAGTTGAATATGGACCACTTTTAGAACAGTTTTATGATGATATTGTGTCAGGTTTGCGAGATATAAAGTCAAAATTGCAGGATGTAAACTAGCAATTTAGACTTTTTTCCTCAGAACTGTGATTTAAACTCACATTTGCAAGAAATAAAGTCAGAATTGCAAGATATAAATTCACAATTTTGACTTTTTTTCTTAGAACTGCGTGATATAAACTCACAATAACAAACTAAAACTCAGAATTGCAAGATTTAAACTTGCAATTCTAATTAAAAAAATAATAAAATAATAAAAATTCAATTCTAAGAAACAAAGATGCAATTCTAAGAAATAAAGTCAGAATTGCAAGATATAAACTCACAATTTAGACTTTTTTTCTCAGAACTGCGTGATATAAATTCGCAATTACGAAAAATAAAGTCAGAATTGCAAGATATAAGCTTGCAATTCTAATAAAAAAAGTCAGAATTGTGAGATAAAAACTTGATTTTTAAAAGTTGCAATTCGGAGAATTGCAGAACTGGCAGAAACTGGCTTCTATACCATTCTGTTGTTCTAAACTGTACAACTTTTCAAAGTTCAGATGACTCAAGTTGCAATTCGGAGAAATAAAGTCAGAATTGCAGGAAACTCACAATTTTGACTTTTTTTCTCAGAACTGCATGATATAAACTCGCAATTACGGAAAATAAAGTCAGAATTGCAGGCTATAAGCTTACAATTCTGACTTTTTTTCTTAGAACTGCGTAATATAAACTCACAATAGCAAACTAAAACTCAGAATTGCGAGATTTAAACATGCAATTCTGAGAAAAAAAGTCAGAATTGCAAAATAAAAACTTAATTCTGAAAAATAAAGTTGCAATTCGGAGAAATAAAGTCAGAATTTCAAGATATAAACTCGCAATTCTGACTTTTTTTCTCAGAACAGCGCGATATAAACTCACAATAGCAAACTAAAACTCAGAATTGTTAGATTTAAACATGCAATTCTGAGAAAAGAAGTGAGAATTGCAAAATAAAAACTCAATTCTGAGAAATAAAGTTGCAATTCTGAGAAATAAAGTTAGAATTGCTAGATATAAACTCGTAATCCTAACTTTTTTCTCAGAACCGCGTGATATAAACTCACAATAGCAAACTAAAACTCAGAATTGCGAGATTTAAGGGTAAAATTCTGAGAAAAAATCAGCATTGCGAAATAAAAACTCAATTCTGAGAAATAAAGTTGCAATTCTGAGAAATAAAGTCAGAACCGCAAGGTATAAACTCACAATTCTGACATTTTTTCTCAGAACTGCGTGATATAACCTCACAATAGCAAAGTAAAAGTCAGATTGCAACTTGTCATTTTGCCTTTACATCGCACAATTGTGAATTATTAAATCAGAAATGTGAGGTGTAAACTTGCGATTGTCAGAAAAAAGTTGATCAAAGTCGCAAATCTCTTTTTTTTCACTGGCAGAAACTAGCTTCCAAACCATTCTGTTGTTCTAAACTGTAGAATTTTTTTTAAAGTTCAGATGACTCACACATATTTCAAAATCATATAATTGATTTGTGTGATGAACAGACCTAACTTTAAGTTTTGTAATCATGGAATAAGTCATCTAAAAGTGATTCAGTTCATTAAAACCAGTCTTTTGTCAGAATGATTCATATACAAATCAAACTAATCCAGTGAGTTTAATTCTCTCATTAAATGATTTGGTTGCAGCGGTTTGTTGAATAATGGCTAAAATTGGTGTTTTTTTAACTTATAATATGAGCTCAGAAGAAGAACTATATTTGTAATAAACTAAAACAAAAGTCATATATGGACCATTTTTATAATAGTTTTATAATGTTTTTATATCCTGAAAGCGTCAGTCCTCATTTATTGTACTTGGATGGAAAGGAGCAATGAGGTATTCTTCAAAATCTCTTTTTTTTTTCTTGTTCCACAGAGCACAGAAAATCAGGTTTGGAACAAAAAGGTGAGTCAGTTATTACAAACTGTTCGTTTTTGGGTGAACTGTCCCTTTAAATGTCATTCTTGTTCATGTGGTTTGTAGTATCGAGATCTTCCAGGTCCCTTTATGTTACGTTACAATGTCAGAAGGCTTTTCTTCATTTCCCTCCAGTTTCCTTCAAACAACCTTGGTTGTGCTTCACTCAACCAATTTATTATGTTTAACTGACAAACTAGATCAAATTGCTTTGGAAAAAAACCTAGTGTAAATTCCTCTTCTAATGAATCTCACTAAACAAATATTTCAATACCTGCGAGGTTTTCCGCACTGTTCTGTTCAGTATTTATCTTCATCTGACTTTTAATTGTTTTTCATCTTCTCGACTCCCTGCAGATTTTCTCACCATGTGCAATCTGTGCCGAGGTTTTTAATCATTAAAAGGTCTCTTTTTTTAACATGTTCCTGTCATAATGGTTTTGAAACAGTCATAATGTTCTTGAGAGAGTTTTGTTGTGACAAAGACAACAGGTTTGTTTTGACAAAGAAAACAGACTGTTGATATTTACATAAGTTCAAATAACTCGCGTTCTGAAGTCACTGAACATCAACTCATTTGCATTAATTATTGTAGAACATAATACAAAATAAATTAGTGTTTGATTAGCATTTTAAGTATCCTGATGTTTCAGAATATTTATTATATGCAAAACTGATGGATGTCATCACAGCCAGAAAATATTTCTCAAAATAGTTTATACTTTCCACCCAAGTTTATATTCAGTTTGCGCACAAGTCTGCACATACGAGAAAAGATAATCACTTCTTGGAAATATTATAAAAGTTAAAAAAGAAGAAATAAACCCCAGATTACTTGAAAAGCCCACAGTCAGGTATATTCACTGTAATTACTGTGGAGTTTGAATATCTTTTCAGCTTACTGCTTTCTATTGCTGCTGACTCCGCATTGTAAGCGAGTGGGTGTGTGTTTATGTGTGCATTTCTTCGTGTGTGTGTGTGTGTGTGTGCGTGTGTGCATACCCAGGTATTAGAGGACTAAAACACAGTCCTCTCGTCCTCTTAAACACAGCGCAGTGATGGATTATGGGATGTTTGAATGATGAGTTTCTTGTGCTGGGCTGTTTGTCTCTTTCTGCTGTGGGGTGAATGAATGCAGCTTCCCTACCAGCACCCGGCCCTGCGTGAGTCCCAGACACTGTCTCAGCCCAATGTCTGCCAGACACCTCCAAAAACAGTCACACCTCAGGTTAGGCTCAGCAGGACACACGGAGAAAGCAAGAATATCACACTGAGCTGAAAAATAACACCCTTCAATATTTCCTATCTCTGACTGTATAGTTCACACATAAACAAAAGCAAAAAGATACATATGAATGTACATTTAGACATCACATGCAAATGTGCTGTGAATCCACACTGACAGCATGTTATTTTATGAATCAATCTGAAAAACAAGAATCATACCAATTGTACAGATATATCGCAAAAACAATGTGAATACTTGATTTGTTTTCTGAAATATTGTTAATCTCATCACTCAACATTTGAAGGAATATTAGCTGTAAGTATATCTCTACTAACATGTTTGACAAAATAACCAGAGAATTTCAACAAAAAACAACAACATTGTTTTGTGGAAAAAAAACAGTGATCAAAGTGAGTAACAGTAACCACTGCTGCAAGAAAGAAGATTACACATGTCCTGATTTTGCTGAGTTAGAAGTGTTCCTGGGTCAACATATTTTAATCCAAAAATTTAATCTTGACCACATCCCTACACCTAAACCTAACCTTACCCATGAGTAATCCCTAAAATCAGAGGAAATGATAGCACCAAACACTGATTGTAAGCCTAACCTTCACAAAAACTATAAACTGTTTTTTTTAAATCTGATTGGTTAATCACAATGTTGTTCCAAGGTCAACAAAGATGTTGATCCAGGAACATGTCGTACTTGGTAAAATCAGGTTCTGTGAAGATTACAACTAAAATTTTAAAGTGTTACAGCTGTCAGAAATTAGTAGGAAGCGTAGAGGCCCTTGCTTTGACTTCAGCGCATCTGTGGCTGCAGGACATCACTAGTTTCTCACACTGCACTGGTGTGATCTTGCTCCACTCTTCTTCCATGATCTTCCATAGTTTGGTAGCTCTAGTGGGTTTCTTAGCCATAAATTTGTCGCCAAGGATTTTCCAGAGTTGGGTTTAAATCAGGTCTCTGGGCCGGCTATTTCATTATTTCAGTGTTCTTAGCTTCAAGGAACTGCTTTACCTGTTTTGCAGTGTGACGGGGGAATTGTCCTGCATGAAATTGCAGGCTGACTGGGAGATGCTTGCAAGGAAAAGGAACTGCATGTTGCTGAAGCAGGTTACCAGACTGTTGAGTAAGAAACAGCCTGATAAACATTTGCATTCACCCTGCCATGTAACTGTATAAGAGACTCAACTCCTGCTGCAGAAATCATCCCCCAAACCATGACACTTCCTCCTCTTGGGCTTCAGTCTTTAGTTTAATGCCGAACATAATGTTTCCCATCGGACCCAAATAAATTAAACTTGCTCTCATCACTAAAGTGAACTTTGGGCAAGTTTTTCTCTCTACACACAACATGCTTCTCAGCAAAGATGAGCTTAGACTTTTGATTCTTTCTGCTGATGAGAGACTCGGTCACTGCAGAGTGCACTTTCAGTCCGACTTCTGTAAAACATGCCAAGTCAGATCCTTACCCTGAACTGGCAAGCAATTCCAGCTGCAGTGTTGAACCAATTCCCTAGTGAGAGTCTCTGCATTATCCTGTCTTCGTGTACATTTTGCTTACGTGGACAACCAGCTTTTTTGAGGGACTTGAATGAATTAGTGTCATTGTAACCTGCAATATTTGAGAAATCACCTATTTGGAACGACCAACTTCTCATGCAATGGCTGAAAGGGTCATCTCTTTGGCCTTCATCTGAACAAACTCCTGTCGCAGGGTTTCAGTCACCTTACAGTGGCCTGCCATCTTGCAGTCTCAATATAAACTGGAAGAATGCTGCCAGTTAAATAGGGTTTGTCATATAATTAAGGAAATTAGCACCAGGTGCCAGATTAAAACCAATAACATGGAGAAATCTGTAAGTGTTGTCTAATTTTGATCAGAGTTCTTTTTCAAATGCCTAATTTAAGTTTTTATACTGAGCTTCAGAATACAATTTATAAAAATATGCTTACAAACGGCCCTTCTATTCCTGTTAGGATAACTTCAAATAGGACTAAGCAGTGACCTTAAATTGTAAGAAATTATAGGTTGTTGATTTCCACTGTAACAGGCCACCACACTATGTGATTTCTATCTTTTCTTATTGTGATGTTGTCAACACTGCAATACATACATATACACAACTCCTATTCCAGAAAAGTTGGGACGTTTCGTGAAATGCCATAAAATCAAGAATATGCAGTCTGTTCATTCTCTTTAACCTTTATTTAATTGACTAAAGCACAAAGAAAAAAATCCCAATGTTTTTACTGGCCAACTTTAAATTTTATTTTGTAAATATAAACAAATTTAGATTTTGATGGCAACAACACACTCCAAAAAAGTTGGGACAGAGGCAAAATGAAAAGAACTGTTCACAGTAAGCAGGTGAAATTATAATATGTTTTGGTATAAAGAGCATTTCACAAAAATCTTCACAAGCAAAACTCATCGCTTTGTGCCAAATTTCATGAACAAAACAAAAATTTCTTAATAGAAAATCAAAAAGAATTTATGTCTTTCACCAACTACCTCACATAATGTTGTGAAAAGATTTAGGGAATCCAGAGAAATGTCAGTCTGTGTAGGGCAAGGCAGGACACCTCAGGTGAATGTGGATGACCTTTGAGCCCTCAGATGGCATTGCGTGAGAAACAGTCATGCTGCGGTGTTATATATAGCCACATGGGCTCAGGAGTACTTCACTTAACACATTCTGCAGCTGCGCCAATAAATGCAACTTGAATTTCTGATACTCTAGCAGAAAGCTAAACATTAATTCTATGCAGTGATGCCATGGGGTTCTCTGGGCCAGAGCTCATCTCAGACAGTCAAAAAGACAATGGAAATGTGTGCTGTGGTCAGACGAGTCCACGTTTCAGCTTGTTTTGGGGAAAAATGGATGTCGAGTTCACAGTACCAAAGACCAAAGGGACCATCTAGACTTTTATCAGCGATAGATGCAATCGCAAACGACTCATGGTATGGCAGAGCAAACAGAATTGATTACTGGAATATGTGCGAAGGTACCATTGAAATGGAGGCATGTATTGGGATTGTACAGACACATATACTGCCATCAAGATGATTTCTTTCATGGGAAGTCCATAATTATTAGATCAAGACAATGCCAGGTATCATTCTACATGTGCTACAATAGCGTGGTTTCATAGACGCAGACTGAATGTGCTAGACTGGCCTACGTACAGTCCAGATCTGTCTCCTATTGAAAATGTATGACCAGTCATAAAAAAGGAGAATCAGACAATGACGATCACAGATTGCTGAGCATCTAGAGTTTTTTATCAAGCCAGATTGGACAACAATTTTCCTTGCAAAACTTGATGTATTAGTATCCTCAATTACCAAACAATTAAACATTGTAATTAAAAGGAAAGCTGATGTGGCACAGTGTTAAACATGCCTCTGTTTCAACTTTTTTGGAGTGTGTTGCAGCCATGAAAATCAAATTTTGTTTATATTTATAAAATAAAATTAAAAATTGGCCAGTGAAAACACTGGAAATTTTTCTTCGTATTTTAGTCAATTAAATAAAGGTTAAAGAGAATGAACAGATAACATATTCTTGATTTTATAGCATTTCACAAAACCCAGTTTTTGTGGAATTGGGGTTGTACATACTGTCACAAATCTGGTCGGTGACCTGCGGTCCGCTCACCACCAGATGTCGCTATCGTTCCATTATTACACACAGACTGTTGCACTACACCCCGGACTGCATCTCCCACTATCCACCACGCTGATTGCGCCATACACCTGTGGCCAATCAGCAACCCTATAAAAGCCCCGGACTCTCACTCGGCAGGCGCCATGTATTGTGGAGTGTAATTGTGGAGATAATCAGTCGCGTTTAGCGCTGTTTCCTAGTTTTCTAAGTTTCCGTAGGGATGTGCCAAACGAGGCTTTTGAAGCAGCAAGGCTTTTACAGCAAAGTGCGTTGATGCTTCGAAGCTTTTGATACAGTTCTCTACTACGCCATCTGCTGGTCAATAAAAATTCTTACACAAAATGTGT
>JAHKKF010533251.1:6336-23831 GCA_019740295.1 Labeo calbasu
TTAAGGACGTCTGTGGAGAGCAGAGAGCTGATGTAGTCAATGTCGAAACCAGCCTGAGAGAGAGAAAAACACACTTTAAAATAATAAACAAGACTCTGGGGCAACATGATTCATTCGTGTCTTCATGCTAGGGCAGCTCTGGCGTTTCATTTGACCTCAGATGTAGAGTCGCTGTCGTTGAGCAGCTGGTTGAGGAACAGCGCACATACATCCTCCTCATCAGCCACCGTGACCTCTGACCCATCGGTGACCTTTGACTCCAGAGAATCCATGACCTGAGAGTATTCGTTCAGTGCATTCTCAGTGAGATCCTGAACTGACGCCTTTTTGGACCTTTTACCTGTTTTCTTCAGTTCACCTGAGCTGTGCGGCAGGCGTCGACCTGAAGACAGACAGATCCCTAGTCACGTGACACAGATGAAGTTTAGGTTAGTGCTTACGTTTTATCAATCAGCAAATAAAATAATTGTGCATGTATTTATTTATTTGTTTAAATGTTTTTATATGACACTCAGGAGAAAAAGTAAAATATTATCCATGACCCGTTCAAATAATCCTGACCTTTGCTTTTGTCTGTTTGAGGAATCGCTCTGTTGATGCTCTTATCCTGTTTTTCCATCTCAATGAACCTACAGGAGTAAACAAATTACCAAATAAACTTCCAAAAGACACTATGGTGAGATCTCCTCTTTGTCTACCATTTCTACGGTTGAGATATCAAAAGTGATAAATGTTCTGCTCCAAACGGCATCAAATTTGTACACATTTACTGCATGATAACTAAAATAAATGTGAGTAAATAGTAATCCTACATCATTTCAGTTTCAGAAATGTGTGTAATTTATCAACTCACATCGTGGCACTGTTGTAGTATTGTTCGCGTTCAAAGTTTGAGGTATTCCACCACTCCTGAACGGCCATGTTCACAGCAGCGCTGAAGGGAAAATCCGAACGGTGTATGGAGAGAGAAGGAATTACACGCCTGAGAGAGAAAAAAACAATATTTTATCAAATAATGACAAGCCTTAAAACCTGTTTACAACAACAGCAACAAATGTAACTGTATTAGCGTCTACGCCAACGGACAATAAACTTTGCATTTTGAACTCAAGCTTCAGTTAAGCATGTAAATATTTGAAGTAAGAAGGATTCTGATTGGCTGTTGATGTTTTTGTCGTTCATCAGCTAAAAAAACGTTCTGAAAATGATTTAATCGAATTATTGAAGAAAAATGCTAACAATCATGTTAACAACATGCTAATCACATTAGAAACATGCTAGCAACATGCTAATCATGCTAAATATGTTATCAAAAATGTTAATCACATTTAAAACATGCTAATGACATGTTAATCATGCTAGAAATATGCTAGCAACATGTTAACAACATGCTAGAAACATGCTAATCATGGTAACAACATGCTAACAAATATGCTAATCATGGTAACAACATTCTAATCACACTCTAATCATGTTAGAAACATGTTAACAACATGTTAATCCAGCCAGAAACATGTTAGCAACATGCCAGCAACATACTAATCATGCTAAAAATATAGGAACATGCTAGCAACATGATCATCATGCAAAAACATGCTATCAATATGTCAACGACATGCTAATCATGTTATAAACATGCTAGCAACATGTTAACAACATGCTACCAAAACAGTAATCATGCTAACAACATGCTAGTCATGTTTAAATATGCTAAAACACGCTAATCATGCTAGAAACATGCCAACAACAGGCTATTCATGTTAGAAACATGCTAAAAACATGTTAATCATGTTAGAAACATGCTAACAACATGTTAATCATGCCAGAAACATGTTAGCAACATGCTAATCATGCTAAAACTATGCCAATCATGCTAGAAACAAGCTATCAACATGCTACTCATGTTAACGACATGCTTGTCACATGGCAATAACATGCTAGTAGCATGCTAATCATGCTAAAACTTGTTAGCTACATGATAATAACATGCTAATCATGTTAGTACCATGCTAATCATGCTAAAAACATGCTAGCAACATCTATCTAATCTAATCCACATTTTCAAGCTGTTACAACTACTTCCTCAAGCCAACCTAAAGTTTTTTATCTAGTTGCTGTTGTTTTTGATGTGAACAGGCCTTTATTGTGGACCTAGATATAATAAAATAGACTATACACAATACAATTCAAAATATCTATGATATGTGTTACAGTTTCAATTACATGCTGCTGCTTTACCCGAATTATAAAAAATAATGAAAAAGAAAATGTGTTTTGATCTCTGTGAATGTGAACTTGCATGTTTGTGTCTCCACTCACATGAAGAAACAGGCCAGAGCCTCGACGTCTGGACAGCTGGAGCAGAAGAGCCTCGCCGTCTCACAGAGTCTCTGCCACAGTCTGAAGGAGTCCTGAACATCTTGAAGAAACAGTCCAGAATGGTCTCGATCCGTCCGGATCATCTGGACGTTCGGCTGGTAGATGTTTGTTGTGGGGCAAACAGGGTAAACGTTCAGATGTGGTTGAAGCACTAAAGAGGGGTAGGAGTGATTTTCACAAGCCACTGGAGCCTTGAAGTTTGGTTTAAACGAAAGATTAAAGTTCAGTTTAGGCGTGTAAATGGGGCAGAAAGGATTGTGATGAGGCACTGAAGCATTAATAGTAGGGTTTAAATAAGGTACTAAAACGGGCCAGGAAGGGTTAAAATGAGGCATAACATGAGGATTTACAAAAGACCGGTTTATATTTGCGAAACGAGTTGCTGATTTGATATTTAAAGGAGGAGACAGACGCTGAGGGTTTTGTTTCTCCTGATGGCCTGATGTAGGGAAATGTAGGGTTGCATGAAGATTGGAAGGATGGCAGATGTTATTAATATGAGCTGAAGATGAAGAATGACAAAGGGTGTCTGATATTTCTTCGTGAAGCTTTGGAAGTGAATGAACCAGCTGAGATGACCTAACAGATGTTTGAGAAGTTTTCACAAACTTAATTTGAGAAGCAGCAGATGTTTCCATGTTTTCAGCATCGAAACATAGTGAATCATTCATTCTGATGGGTTGAGTTTGATCATGTTGAAGTGGAGCATCAGTGAACTCGTATCTCGTTTCTGAATGTGCCAGAGATGCGTTTGACTGTTCTGGGTTCATATGCTCTCGTTCGTACTGAGGCAGCGATAACACCGCCGCAGGGTCTTCAGTAACTGTATGCCGGCGCTCCATCGAATGCGTGTCTTGGGGCTCCTGATGTATATTTGAGTGTTGGGAAATTTGGTCACCAAATGGTGGTTAAAGGTTCTCCATCTAAAAAGCAAGAGGTTTTACATAAGGAAAAAACGTGCTCTTGAACTACAATTTAATGTATAGTTGAAGTTGTTGTATAATATTACAAGAGCTTTAGCTTCAGCTTCAGTTGTGGTAGCCAAAACAAAAGTAATAAAAAAATTATATAAAGATTTTTTACCATTTTTACCATTAAATTGGATTTTTAAAAAAATATATAAAAAATCTGATGAATCATAGTATTTTAGCTGATTTATAATTTTACAATAGTCAATAATGTTTAATATGACTATGGTTTTATTTTAATATAGCAAGTAATCAGTCATAGGCAGTAATATGTACCAAAAAGGCAATAAATAAAAAATATCAAGAAATTTTACCATATGAATGACATAGTTAAATACACCTCACACTGAAATATCAAGCTGATTTGTTGCAAAAAAAAAAAAAAAACGGAAAAGACCTTTTACGTAAAATAAAAGGTTCATTTTTAATAAGTAAATTAAATTAAATTGAATTAAATTATGTGTTCTGGAAGTATACAATTTAGATTTTATAAATCCAATCAATGAATCTTTGTATTTTAGCTTACAATTTTAAAACAATGTATAATATTACAATGTTTTTTCTATCCATATTGTCAATATAGTCTGTCAATATTGCAAGTATTGCTATATATAAAGAATATCAACCATTTTTTACTATTTGCATTACATTTAGTAGAATATCTGACAATGAGGAATCCAGTTAACTTTAGAGTGTCAGATTAGTTTACAGAAAATAGTGAAAGAATTGGTTAATTTCTAAAGAAAAGTGAATGTAAATAGAGTCAAACACACCTGTTTCAGTTGCTCACAGCTGAAATGCAGAATGCAGATTTAAACTGCACACTTTCAAAAACAAACACACCTCATCATGTCTGTGTTCCAATATACAACAAAATTACCTTATACAACAATTTAATACTAATATCTATTTACATTAATAACATTTTTTGTTTAGGGTCAATGTTAATCCATCTGCATTTTTGTCGTACAGTAGGTGGCAGTCTGTCTACACACACTTGACCTTTGTAAAAACTCTATTTCCCATCGTCCTCTGCGCGATGTCCTCACATCCGGTTTGTTTTGGATTCTCGCGCACACGTGTGGCTTTAGCCGCTCGCTACCTTGCTGATTATAAACCTGGTTTCGATTCGGATCTTACTGAAATAAACGGATCGACTTGATAACCTGTTGTGCGATTGCGACTGTCCACATTTCATCATGTATCTGCAATATTATCTGAACGAGAACGGCGACCGAGTTTATACTCTGAAGGTGAGTCCACGTACAGCGGCTTTAAACACGCTGTAAACACGGTATGTTTGGCCTTAAAATCGCATGTGCAACTAATATAGCGTGTGTTTTAAACGTAGTTCCATGTGAAATCCGTCATATAATGATAACGTGTCTCAAAGTATTTTGTTAGTGCATAAAGCTGATATAATATTTTTTGGGGGTCTCAGAACGTTCTGGGAACGTTAGTTTAAGGTTCGCTGAATGTTCTTATTTGGTTCTTCAAATGGGAACGTTTTGTGTTTGCTGGGATGGTACTGAATGATTACCATAGGGAGTTACCGTGGTACTTTAAGCAATAATGAATAATATTAGAGCCGTAATACATGGGGGTTACACTAGCAGTCAAAAGTTTTTGAACAGTAATGTTTTTAAAGAAGTTTCCTCTGCGTACCAAGCCTGCATTAATTTGATCCAAAGTACAGCAAAAGCAGTAATATTGTGAACATTTTTGCTATTTAAAATACCTGTTTTGTACTTGAATATATTTTAAAATGTAATTTATTCTTGAGATCAAAGCTGAATTTTCAGCATCATTACTCCAGTCACGTTATCCTTCAGAAATCATTATAATATACTGACTTGATGCTCAAGAATTATAGAAATTAATACTTTTATTTAGTGAGGATGGTTTAAATTGATCAAAAGTGATGATAATGTAACATTTATAATGTTACAAAAGATCTCTATTTCAGATAAATGCTGTTCTTCTGAACTTTCTATTTATTTATTTATATTTAAAGCTGAAAAAATTATGCTTCGCTGTTTTCAACAATGAAAATGAATAATAAAAATTACATGTTTTTGAGCAGCAAATCAGAATATTAGAATGATTCTGAAGGATCTTGTGTAATGATGCAAAAAATTCAGCTTTGAAATCACAGGAATAAATTACATTTGAAAATGTATTAAAATAGAAAAGTTATTTTAAGTGGTAAAAACGTTTCATAACTTTTACGTTTTTGCTGTATTTGCCAAGTAGAAGAAACTTAAAAAAAACATTGAAAATGTTTTGACTGGTAGTGTAAAAAACGTAATATCATGCAGTTTTAAAAATAATCTTTTTTTTTTTCCTGTAATTTTTCTCAAAAAAAAAAAAAAACATACTGATGCCATGCTAAGTTTTGTACGTTGTGGTGTTGTATGCTGTCACATATTCGAAATTAATATGAATGATTGTTTTTCTGCAGAGAGAGGACCCAAAAGGTCAGCCCACCAGCTCGGCGCATCCGGCCCGCTTTTCACCGGAGGACAAGTTCTCCAGACACCGCATAACCATCAAGAAACGCTTCGGCCTGCTTCTGACGCAACAACCACGACCTGTGCTGTAAACGGACCCAAGGACTGACCACCAATGGACTTTTATGCAATTCATTTACAGTTTTTCTTTTTTCTTTTGAATAATTTTTTTTTTTTGATTACTGAAAGTATGCCATAATTTTTGTCATTGATTCAATGTTTGTTCAGTTTAGTTTATTCACATTGTGAACATGTGAATGAATGTTCATGTGGAGTGAAATAAAATGAGTGATTTGTATATTTGTTTCCCAAATTTATTTGGATTTTTTGTTTTACATTTTAATGTTAACAATTACATTTAAATAAACATAATTGAAATGCAAAATGAAAAGATAGTACTATTCATAATAAATGTATGGAGAACTGCTAAGAACTACATTTCCCTACAACGCATCCTGCGCGCTAACGTCACGGCGCCAAAGAGCGTGCCTCTCGGGAGCGCGCTTTACGCCCGTAGTCAGTCAAACGTGCTGATTTTGATGGTTCGAAAGTGGAGCGATAAACAGTCCGGATTTCATCCGTCCAGCACAAAGCCGGTCCTTAGCGGACCTGTGACAGCAGTCTTGAGGTAAACGAGCGTCTTCACTCTGAAGCGAATCGGTCGTGTTGATCGGGAACGAGTAATTTGACCGTTAATGCGGGTTTGTGTATTTATGCGTTCAAACATCTCGCGCGCTTGTTCTGAGGTAACCGGGTTTGTTGATGATACAAAGAGCTAGAATGACATATACTGGGCATCTGGCTCGATCGAGCCGCTGTCAGGTGTGTGTCTGTGATCTGATTATAATTGGCTTAATGGAGGCGCTCAGGTGCCGTTTGTGTCATAGAAAGTGTCGCAGGAACTAACGGCCAGTTTGTGTTGCAAAAGCTAGCGAGCTTCCTTCATAGACAGCACTATGAACGACACAGTAGCGAGAGCCTGCGAACTGTTTGGCTGAGCAGCATTTTTGGGCGTCATATTTTAAAAAGCGTACTATGATGGTACCATGGTAAACAGATGGTAAAACCGCGACACCCCAAAATGCCGCCTGTGTAAACGGCTCACTGCGATGCCCAAAAATACTGTCTAACAAGGCTGCTCGATAGATTTTGAGGGTTTAACTTAGGTGGTCTTTAGCTATTGTTCTGTGTCTGTGTGTGTGTATGTATGTATGTATGTGTACACACACACACACACACACACACACATATATATATCTCTCAGCCTCTAAATAAATATATTATTTTATTTATGATATAGTCCATAAAATGCCTATGTTTAACATACCATCTAAACCAGATCAGACCACCCAATGACCAGCTAAACCAGTCTCCTCCTTTTAGTCGTGGTATTTTGCATTGTGTATTGACTCTGTTTGTTTTATTCTGTTTCTCTTTCTCCTGTCTCCCACACACACATACACACACATATTTTGTCATGACAGCGTTCTGTATTAATCAGCCTTCATTTATTTTGCATTACAGTAGAGGAAGGTTAATTTTTCATACGCTGTCAGACAGAGGTTTTCATTACGTGTGAAAAAATCCTTCTGCCAAAGTCTTTGCTGACGCGTCAGAAACCAGATTCAAACCACACGAGCTGATCTGAGCACAAATCAGCTCTTTTTGGGAGATATTTGCATTGAATGCATAGCTACCTCCACTCTCCAGTGTACTATTAAAATTAGATTATTATTAAGTAGATTGCAGAGGTGTTTAATAGTCGATCATAGAAGCGTCATTCGCACACACAGAGTCTCATGGCGACGCATCGGGGCGAGTCGTTCCCGCCGCGTGCCGTGAGCTGAGTCGCACCGCTCATCGCAGCAGCGGGGCCCCGGGGCCGTCATCCTGTCGGAGCCGCAGCAGCAGCAGTCGGTGGCGGCGCGGGAAGCCATGGCATCATCCGTGCGCTTCACCGTCACTCCGACCAAAGCCGAGGACCTGCCGGACACGTCGCCGGACATCAGCTCGCGCTCCAGCGGCAGGGTCCGCTTCGGCTCCAGGGAAAGCGTGAACCGCAGTGAGCTGCACAGCGAGGCCTCCGGAGGGGTCACGACCTCGGCGGGGGCCGACACGCCGGACCGCAGTCACCTCGAGCATGGTGAGAGACACTCTCTTTCTGCAGTCTTTTCGTCCTTCAGTGAATGTGAGTGTGTGACATGAGATGATGAACGACTGTGAGTTCATCTGTGATAAAACAGGTCAGTGTTTTACACAGGTACGGGCTGATGTTTCACTGCATAAGTTCTGATTAGCACTCTAATACTATTTGTTTTGACTTGAGTCAGGCCCTGTCCCAAATCGCACCCTAAACCTCTGAGTCCACACATTCGTGATGTAACACCGCTTTCATTGTCAGGTAGAAGTCTGCCACGGAGCTCGCCTCGGTGGGGGCTCAGCAGAAGTGCATATATCGGCTGCAAAGGGGGCACTTATGAGCACCCTTCTGAGACCTAAAATGACACCCTACAGTCTCATGGACTTAACGGACACGAGCACGCGGTGTGAAGTGTGCCATTTGGGACAGAGCCTCAGTGAGAAACACCCACAAACAAGGTTTCAAATAAATTTTTGGAGAATAAAATATCAAACTTTGGTTGAAATAATGTTACATTGTCATTTAGTGTAACACAATATTTATGTAAAAATTCAAACAACATGCTTATTCTGACTTGTACATATTAAAACATATAAAAGAATAAGGGAGTATATTAAATTTGATTGTGTTTTAAATGAGTAAAAAATTCTTACTGACAAATGGTCAAACATTTTAAAAATTAAAAAAATGTATTTGGGGTGATAATAATTTATCTTTTAATATGTCATAAATTGATTTTTGTTGTAAATATGCCTGACGAGATTGTTACACTGAATGACATTTTAGTGGGTGTCTTCTGTAAATTAGGGAAAAATGTATGATATTTATTTTTTGCTTAAAAAGCAAAAACAAAAATGTAAGTAAATAGAAAAAGAAAACATTTTAATATTTTTTTGGAAAGACAACAACAATTTAAAGCAGTATTACACTTTTTTATGCTTAAATCCTTTTTTTGCCTTTGACGCACATGTATTTATTCCAAACAAAAGCAATTATTATAGGTTTAATCAAGTAGTAATTGATCTTGCAGGTTACTAAATTTTACAATGAGATTAAAATATTTTAATTAGTGTTATTTTATTATTATTTAAATACTGTTATAGTATTTATTAATATTTTAAATGGTTTTGTATTTCTGTTTAGCTTTCAGTTTTGAGTAATTTTAGTACTTATTTAATTTCAGTTAACTGCCAAGGTAAAATTTTAAGTTCTTATTTATGGTTTAGTTGTTCATCTAATATTTTATTTATTTATTTTTCAGCTTTAAAAGAACTATTTTAAAACGTTTTCATTTTAGTTAACACTGATCTTAATAAATGTCAAAACAATGATTTACTATTTAGTAATACGTAAATAATATTTCCAAATTATTAATTCTGATAGAATCTTTTTTTTCAACACATCAATATATAGATTTTACTAATATCAGCAAATAACCTTTTTTTATTGCTTTTCTTTAAACGCATCATCATATCAGCAAAACTCAATATCGATCAGTCTCTAATTTGTATTAATATATTAGTACATAAACTAATGTCAATACACATGTGTATATTGAATAAAACATGCAAACCTACAGTGAAGTACACTAGATGTTCATACTGTGCAGTAAGCGAGGGTGTGACTCACAATGTGCAACATCATCATCTGAAACAGGAAGTTCCTTTCAGAAAAATTATGTAATTCTGACTGTCTTGTGAGTTTAGCTGCAACACTCCCTAGTGCACAGAAGACACACACACACAGATGAGAAATGTGTGTGAAGGTTTGGCACAATCACACACACTTACTAATCATTGTGTTGTTTAAAGTGTACACGTGGACAGCACACCTCAGTGAATAAAGCAGTGACACAGCAACATTTGTCTGTGTGTGTGTGTGCGCAAAACTCATGCAAATCTCTGCACGTTTATTGTCTGTGTTTATTTGGAGAGATATATATAATATTTCTGTTGGTCTGTCACTGTGTTCATATTGGAAAAAGAATATTAGAAATATTACAAAATAGAAATTAGAAGTGTAATGATAACGGAAAATGCAGAGGAAACGTAAACCTGATAAGTATAACGTTGGTAAATATGGAAAATGTAAAACCAAATTTGAGAAAAACTACAATTCACAGGGCCCTAAAAATGGAATTTTTGTTGAGTTTCATGATTTCAATTACTTAGACATGTTTTTTATTACTAAAATTGAATGTAAACAACAAATCCAGAAAATGCAGAACAATTAAACCCCCGTTATGTTTGTCGTTATGTTTGAGTGTGACCGGAAGCAGTAGAAGCGTGTTAAGTGTGTGTGTGTTTGGGAAGTGAGAGTGCGTTTGCTGATGGTGACAAGATGTCATGTGATCCGTCACTGATCTGTCCTGTTTTGCTGTTCTTTACTGACCAAACATTTGGTGTGTAATTTCTGTGTCACTAAATGGAACTGTAAAATTAGTTTCCAAGCAGGTTTCCCAAGCACTCATACTACATTAAACTTAACAAATATCAGTAGTCTAGTAAATCTGCGTGTGTTTTGTGTCAGGTGACGGCGGTGTGAAGCTGTCCAGCGTTTACATCAATAACTCTCACGCCATTGATGACGATGATTTCTACGACAGGAATCTGGCTCTGTTTGAGGTTTGCTCTCTCATTTTTGTTGGCTGAATCTCACGAAGATGTCAAAAGAAAAAAATAAACTTTTTTCATTCAAGAAACAAGAAAGTAGCTTGTTTTTACGGTGTTACGATGATTTGTTTAAAAGTTGAATTTATTTGTTTTATGAAGTGACTTACATTCAGTACAGCAAAAACAACAAAGGTGTTTATCTGTAGTTTTGCTTAATTAATGTACAAAAAAACCCCATTTTATGAAGTTGCAATAAGTACATTTCATATAAAAAATGAAGCCAATTTGTAGGACCTTTAACAATTTTAATGGGTGTTTTTTTTGCATTGTAACATTATCTTCATGACATTTGAAGCATATGAAAGCTATTTTTAAATAAAGTTCATTTTATTTTACATTTAAGTAAATTGCGTGCTGTACAGCAACAATAAATGTGTATATTTACATTTTTATTTTTGTAACATTTGTGGCGTTATTTTCATGACAGTCATGTAATAAAAAAAGTTACTTTTCCATTTTGATTTTATTAAATTTTAATTAAATTTTTACATTTATTTTTCTAACTAAATAAAAACAAGTAAATTCAATTCAGTGGAAAACAAGAACAACAGCTATGAATGTACACAATTAAAAAAAATTGAAATGAAAATGAAATCATTTGAATTTGGATTGAAAACCTTAATTATAATTGAAATACTATCACAATTCAAGAACACTTTATAGTTCTAAAAATGTTTTTTCTAAATTGTATTGATTTTTAGAGTGAACCTGAACTTTTCTTGTCAGATTCTGTTTTTGTGTCTTTTTTTCTACCCATTTTTTCTCTCTTTGATGAATGTTCTTTATACTCCTGTCATCTGATGTGTGTATGTGTGCGTTTCTCTCTCTGTAGGAAGAGATGGACACTCGTCCCAAAGTGTCGTCTCTGCTCAATCGTCTGGCGAACTACACAAACCTCACGCAGGGAGCCAAAGAGCACGAGGAGGCCGAGAGCATTGGCGAGAAACGCAAGAGCAGCAAGGTAAAACACACACACACAGAATTATAAACAGGCTCCAGATGCAGTAAAACACTGCTTTGTCACATTAAATGTCAGCTTTAGGTCAGATCATGTTGGTTCAGTGCTGATGAGTGTGTTTCCCATGATTCCCTGTGTTTGGCATCAGTCTCCACAGATGGGCACCTTCATGGGCGTGTATCTGCCGTGCCTGCAGAACATCTTCGGCGTGATTCTGTTCCTCAGATTGACGTGGGTCGTCGGTACGGCCGGAGTCCTGCAGGCGTTGTGTATCGTCTTCATATGCTGCTGCTGCGTGAGTCTCACACGCACAAACACACTCATATTGAATACGTTTAATTTATTTTGAATACATTTTGAAGTATATCTATATTTAATCTACATATCTTTGTTTATCTGTCTATCTTTATATACACGTACATACACGCACACATACATACTTAGAAACTGCGTGAGTGTTATTATATTATTATATTGACTGTTGAGTCTCTGTCCATGCAGACGCTGCTGACTGCGATATCTATGAGTGCCATCGCTACTAATGGAGTGGTGCCAGGTGAACTTTCTCTTCTGTTCACCTAGAAAAGAGCATTAATGAGCTCAGAAAGTGTGTCAGGAGACGATAGTGACGCTTTGATAAACAGCCCAGGCTGATGTGTGTCAATGATCTGATTTACTGAGTGTGATGTTACAGTGTGAGTGTGAATGTGATCGTTTAGAGCCTAGTTCACATAATGAGGTGAACCCTTTTTTTGTTCAACATCAAGAATTTAGATGCTAATTTCTCATCTGAATCACTTTTTTTGCAGTAGAAAGAAACATCAAGTAACAAATGAAAAGATGTTTATTTTTTTTATTTATATATTATTTATAAAAAGGTGTGTGTGTGCGTATACGCTGCCGCTCAAAAGTTTGGGATCAGTAAGGCTTGTAATGTTTTTTTTAAAGAAGTCTCTTATGCTCATCAAGGCTGCATTTATTTGATAAAAAATACAGAGAAAACAATAATACTGCAAAATATTATTACAATATAAAATAATGTGTTTTTAAAAAAAATATATTTTAAAATATAATTTATTCCTGTGATGCAAAGCTGATTTTTCATCAGCTGTTACTCAAGTCTTAAGTGTCACATGATTCTTCAGAAATCATGCTAATATGCTGATTTATTTTTAGAATTATCAATGTTGGAAACAGTTGTGCTGCTTAATATTTTTTTGGAACCTGTGATACTTTTTTCAGGATTCTTTAATCAATAAAAGGCATTTATTTCAAATCGAAAGGTTTTCTAACAATATACACTACTGTTCAAAAGTTTGGGGTCAGTTTAGTTTTCTTCATAATATTAATTATATTTTATAATTAATATTTATAAATATTTTAAATATATATTATTTATTTAAGATTTATAGTATCATATCTGCCTCTGCTGATGTTAAGCTGGTTTAATAAATGTGTCTCTCTCCTGCTGTTGTAGAGTTAACGTAGTGACTAACACACCTGTTTGTTTGTTTGTCTGTCTGTCTGTCTGTCTGTCTGTGTGTTTTCGCTCCTCCAGCGGGCGGCTCCTACTTCATGATCTCCCGTTCGCTGGGGCCCGAATTCGGTGGGGCCGTGGGCTCCTGTTTCTACCTGGGTACGACCTTTGCCGGCTCCATGTACATCCTTGGGGCCATCGAGATCCTACTGGTGTGACGAACTTTATATGTAACATTAATATAACGTTTCTCTGGTGTATATCTAATGTTGATTTAAATCTAAAGTTTGTTTGTTCAATTCTTCTGTTGTTTACAGATGTATATCGCTCCTAGCGCCGCCATCTTCGTTTCAGACGGTCCTGACGGCGAGTCGGCAGCCATGCTGAACAACATGCGCATTTACGGCTCCATCTTCTTAGTGCTGATGTCGCTGCTGGTGTTCGTGGGAGTCAAATACGTCAACAAGCTGGCGTCTGTTTTTCTGGCCTGTGTGATTGTGTCCATCCTGTCCATCTACACCGGAGCGCTGGTGTCCGCCTTCAGCCCACCGTCCTTCCCGTGAGTACCTGTGACGATCGCTGGATCTGCACGAGTGATTTATAATAACACATCCATCTGAAATAAACCTATTTTATTCACCAAAACAAGCTTGCGTAAATGTAATTAGATAAACTGTATATTTAAATAACCTTTAAATCAAAGCCAGCTTGTGACACGCAGTACACTACCATTTAAAAATTTGTTTTTTTTTTTTACTTTTATTCATCAGTGATGCATTAAATTGTTTAAAGTGACAGTAAAGACATTTATGCTGTTAATGGTAATGAAGATATCATATATTTGACATTTTTTTCCTGTATCGTCACTGATCATGCACTTAAACTAGTGTTATTTCTACTCAATTATTACATTCATTTATTAAAAATGACAGCATTGTCAGATTTTCGGCTGATTTTATCCAGTGATGTACAAATGAATGAATTAATATTTTGAAAATAATATATTTGCTTAATTATATAGTATTATATATTAAGTTATTACATTTGACTTCATTCTAAAATTAATATTATATTTTTACTTTGTACTCAAAATAAAAAAATCTGAAATTTATCATAAATTGACTGTTGTCAGTAGATGTTCAGCTGTTTTTATCCAAAGTGATGCACAAATGAATTAAATTATATATTTTGTAAATAATATATTTGTTTAATTATACAATAATATATATTCATTTAATTATTTAATTTTACTTCATTCTAAAATTACCATTATATATTTGTACTCAAAATAAAAAAATGGATATATATTATAAATTAACAATGTTGTCAGTACATTTTCAGTTGTTTTTATACAAAGTGATGCACAAATGAATTAAATTATATATTTTGTAAGTAATATATTTGTTTAATCATACAATAATATATATTAATTAATTTTACTTCATTCTAAAATGAACATTATATATTTGTACTCGAAAATGTAAATGTATTATAAATTGACGTTGTCAGTAGATTTTCTGCTGTTTTTATCCAAAGTCATGTACAAATGAATCATTGTACTCAAAGAAAAAAAAACAAATTTGCTATAAGATTTTCAGTTGAACGTTTTCATTTGTTCATATAACATTTTCATCAAAAAGTGATGTGCAAATAGTGAACATTGCAAGAGTCAAGAATACTTGCAGTTCACTTGCATAATGAGTACAGTTTCTTAACATTTTCCCCGAAAACATGACCTCACGTAGTGTGTTTAGAAACAACTGAAACCCTATAGATTTACAATCTCAGTTAAGATTTACTAATAATGTTTCTAGTGTTTATTGTCATAACAGCAGTTCTCATTGGCCGCTGTGAGTGATTGACAGCCTGACTGACCATTGGGCTTGTTGTCCTGCAGTGTTTGTATGTTGGGGAACAGGAGTCTCGCTCAGCATGAGCTGAAAGACGGTCAGTGTGCAAAGACGCTGATACAGCGTGATCCCCTGCCGCAGGAATCCGCTAACATTAGTAATAGCAATAACGGCACAGACGCTCCTCCCGTTACCGCCGCAACGGAGAAAACCACGGACCTGTGGCGGCACTTCTGCAACAGCTCGGAGCTGAGCGCTGCGTGCGACGAATATTTCCAAAACAACGTCACGCAGATCCAGGGAATCCCAGGACTCGCCAGCGGCGTGATTGCAGGTAAACACGCACAGATTAGAGCACAGACGCGCGGTGCTCGCGTTCACACATAACCACGTGTGTGTTTCCTGTGTGTAGACAACATCTGGAGCTCGTATTCCTCTAAAGGAGACGTCCTGGAGCGTGGCTCGCATCACTCCGCCCACAGAGCCGCCGTGTCCAATCGCTTTCCTTACGTGTTCGCTGACATCACCACCTCATTCACGCTGCTGATCGGGATTTTCTTCCCCTCTGTGACCGGTGAGCCTGCAGTCAGTCTAATCTAATCTGTGTTCATAATAACCCATCATCACTGATGCATTTTCACTTGTTTGTGTGTCAGGAATCATGGCGGGATCGAACCGTTCTGGAGATCTGAAGGACGCCCAGCGCTCCATTCCCATCGGGACCATTCTGGCCATCCTCACCACCTCACTCGTCTGTATCCTTCAGTTACACACACACACACAAGATAAGACAGAGCTCTCTCATACGGGTTCTAATAATGACTATTTTTAAGTTTTATTTTTAATGTTTTTAAAGAAGTCACTTCATTTCAGATAAATGCCGATATTGGGATCTTTCTATTCATCAAAGAATCCTGAAAAAAAATACTTAGCTGTTACTCAGATACTTAAATACTCAACAGCAAATCAGCATATTAGAATGATTTCTGAAGGATCATATGACTGGAGTAATGATACTGAAAATTCAGCTTTGATCACAGGAATAAATTACATTTTTAAATATATTCAAATAGAAAACAGTTATTTTTAATAATAAAAATATTTCAAAATTTCACAGCTTTTGCTGCACTTTGGATAAAAAAAAAGAGGCTTGGTGAGCAGAAGAGACTCCTTTTAAAAACATTAAAAAATTATTTTTAGTACTTTATTTGAGGTGATTTATTGTTTATTTATATTTTTATTATTATTCAATGTTTTTGTAATTTTAATTTAAGTAATAAAATAATTTGTAATAGCATTATTTTTATTATTATTTTAATTTTATATTTTACATGGTTGCATGCAGGCACCGTTATACAAAGTGACTTATAGAAGAAAAAATGTTATGGTTAAATAAAATCTTTTATTTAAATAAAATAATAAATTATCTTGTCAACAGTAATATCATTGATCAGTCTGACTATAGATTTGGTGCATTACTATCCACCTTATTTTTCTCTTAAGAGTGGGCGCAGCCCAAAAACACTGTAAATGTAATATGTAAAGTGTGAAGTCTCTCACATGCACAGAAAACGGCTTACTTCCGTGTTGAAAAATAAGGTGGATATAATTGAAATGACGTCTGGTCACATTTGTGATTTGATGAAGATGCTCTGATCGGCTCCAGTGTGTTTTCTCAGTCAGATCTCTCTGTTTGATCAATTTTGTTGCTGTTTCCTGAACCTGAGGCTCAGATCTGAGCTGTGTGCTTTTGTTTGGATCCTGTGTGGAGGGTGTTGTTCTTCGAGACAAGTTAGTCTCTTCCTTACATTTGTCTGTAATTCTCTGTTGGAAATGCATGATGAATGCTGACTGTGTCAGTCATATTTCTGACACTCTCCCCGTCTCACTGTATTTCAGGTTTGGAGACTCGGTGAAGGGGAATCTGGTTGTCGGGACGCTCTCGTGGCCCACCCCCTGGGTGATCGTGATTGGCTCGTTTTTCTCCACGTGCGGCGCCGGCCTCCAATCGCTGACCGGAGCTCCTCGTCTGCTGCAGGCCATCGCTAAAGACAACATCATTCCCTTCCTGAGGGTCAGACGCGTTCACATTCACATTCATACGGCACAGATCACTGACCGCACACACCACACACCTGCTGCGTTACAAACTGAAAGAATTCAAGACTAAATCTCCAGCTTTTGCTGTTATTTATTTTTTCACACTAAATTACATTTAGATTTTAATTAGTTAATTATAATTTATTTATTCATTCTATTAAATTAATTCTAACATTATTATATATTTAATACTTTTCATAGTCACTTAATTTTTAATTTATGATTATTATTGTGTAATTCTATATTATGTATTTAATTTTATATATTTATACTGAAATTATGTTGTAAAATATATTAGATCATTTGTTATGTATTGATTTATTATTACAAATCTGTTTAATTTTGACATGAAGTATTATGCATTTAATTACTTGCAACATGCTAGTAACTTGTTAATCATGCTAGGAACATGCTAACGGCATGCTAATCATGCTAGAATCA
>JAHKKF010533254.1:0-16797 GCA_019740295.1 Labeo calbasu
GCGGGTGGGTTTGTGGGTCACTTTTCAGCTTCTTTTGAATACTCCAGGCAAGCTTATGCTGAGTTGCCAAACATGCAGACTCTAGTAATGTTGGGGTGAAGAGAGCTGTTTACCAAGGGAGTTGCTGTGCAGCATTTCTGTCGCATTTTTCTGCTGTGTCTGCACCAGATAAACATTGTGTGACTTTTGAATCTAGTCATTTTCTGTTTGTTACCTCATCAAGCCGGTCCACCTTCATTTTGACTTTCTGCTGTCTTAGATGTCTGGTGAGAACATCCTGTCTTCTCCAGAGATCTGAAACGGGCATTATGTCTCAACTCCTGCACATGGAGATTCCAAACTTCGGCAGCACTGTTCTGGACAGCCTGAACGAACAGCGGCTGCTGGGCCAGCACTGCGATGTGGCCATCATGGTCAACGGACAGGCCTTCAAGGCCCACCGCGCCGTCTTGGCGGCCAGCAGCCTCTACTTCCGCGATCTGTTCAGCGGTAGTGCCCAGACGCTCTTCGAGCTGCCCTCGTCCGTGGCCCCGTCCTGCTTCCAGCAGATCCTGTCCTTCTGCTACACGGGCCGGATGACGGTGAGTGCCAGCGATCAGCTGATGGTCATGTACACCGCAGGCTACCTTCAGATCCAGAACATCGTAGAGCGAGGAATGGACCTCATGTTCAAGGCCAGCGCTCCGTACTGCGACTCGCAGACATCTGCCACAGACGATCCCCCGAGCCCAAACAACAACAACTCCTCCCTGTTGCTAAGCGACCAGCCCACAACTGTCTGCAAGATCAAGGAAGAGAAGCTGGAGACCCCGGTGTGCGCTCAGAACGGGGAACTAAAGCACTCCGAGGAGGACAGGGGACCAAGGGGCAGATCTTCAAGGAATGGCACTCTTTTCTACACAAGTGGAGGCGCGAACGGGGTCATACCTGTGATGCACGCTTACGAGCACTCGACCCGAGATCACGCCAGTCCCGGTGCCTCTAGCCTCCCGACCACAGACAGCCCAACTTCACACCAAAACGAGGAGGAGGACTTTGAAGACGACTCGTACGAGAGCCTGACCAACGGGAAGATCTTCGGGGGCTCGTCCGGGATCTATGGCAGTAAATGTCTTTTAATGGACTTCTCTTTTGCTCCGTTTCAGCTCGAAACACTACGGATTTATCCCTGTGAGTGTGATCTGTTGTCTCTCTCCCCAGTACAAGAGAAGATGGAGGTGTCCTCCCTGCCTCTGTCCTTGGAGAACCGTTTCTGTGTGCTGTTAGGAGGAGACAGAGAGGCTCTGCCTGCCGGACTCATCAGCCAGATCGGCTACCGCTGCCACCCCGCTCTCTACACAGAGGGCGACCCTGGAGAGAGGCTGGAGCTGATTGCAGGTGAGGCCTGAATAATAGCAGCCTGTCTGAAACTCCATGTCCATCTGAATTATTTATCAGTTCAGACTGAGTCATTTGAGTCACTGATTCAGAGCTAAGGTCTCCTTGTTTCTCTGTTGTTGGTGCTGGGGAAGGATCTGGTGTCTTCATGACTCGCGGGCAGCTGATGAACTGTCACCTCTGCGCCGGGGTCAAACACAAAGTCTTGCTGAGACGCCTTCTAGCTGCTTTTTTTGACAGGTCTAAAACCTTACAGATGTGTAACAAGTGTGCATGTGCATCTCAGCTCTGCAGTAAAAAATAGCCAAGCAGAGATGGAATCAATGTTCTCACATTCAAATGTTTCAGTGTATTGTGTTTGATAACTATAAGGACCGCATGGTGTTTTGGAAAAATATTGTGTGTGTGCCCTCCAGTGGTTGACTATGGTATTTTGACTGCAGGAACACACTGGCTGACAGCTGTGGGACTGGAATACGTTCCTCCAACTGTGATCCAAATCGCAAGCCACTGGACAGTCGCATACTCAACACAGTGAAACGTGAGTGACCCTTTGCTATGCTTGAACAGCATGCATGACTCTATTTAATATATGCTCCTGGCTTCACGGTGCATGATTCCTTGCTTTGCTTTTTTAAAGTTTGTCTTCAAAATCTTTCACCGCAACCTTCCTTGCCTCCAGTGTCCACTTTTTGTGATCCATTATGTTACACTGTAGAAGTGAAATAGTTTAAATGTTGACTTGAAGCATTGATATTCCTTTTTTCTCCCTGCTTTATCATTAGTCTACTGTCAGAACTTTGCCCCTAACTTCAAAGAAAGCGAGATGAATGTGATCGCCGCAGACATGTGCACCAACGCCCGGAGAGTCCGCAAGCGCTGGCTCCCCAAGATCAAGTCCATGCTTCCAGAGGCGATCGAGGTGTACAGGGGGACTGCGGTCCTGAGCCAGGTGGAAGGAGCTACCCAGCCAGGCGGTGGCTTTCCCTTTGAGTCAGAGTTCAAACACCTGGCAGCGTCAAATCTGACTCTGGAGCAGCATCTCTATGGAGACTGCAGAGAGACACTGAGGAATGGCTCTCACTTCAATATGGAAGAAAGGTCCCAAAAAGGTGAAGAAGCCAAGACTGAGCCATCCCGAGCCAAAGAGCCAGACAACCCGCAGGAAGTTGAAAGGCTTCCGGAGAGCCCCGAGAGAGCGGCCAGTGTGCTCGCCCTCAACCCTGCCAGCAAGAAAGGGGAAAAAGAGCGTGCAACCAGCAGCCCCAGATCACAGAGAGAGGAACAGAACAGACAGAGACCACAAAAAGACGATCAGTGACTTCCTCCACTTCATACTATTAAAAACTGGTCTGCAGCTTCTCACCAAAAAGGATCACTATCAGTAAAGGCAAACCTCTAATGCCACTGAACATTACATTAAAGCTGCATGATCATGGGAACTGGACATTTTCCAGGATAGACTGAAAAACATCTTCATTAACTACAGTTGTGATTACAAGTTTACCTACCCCTTGCAGAATCTACAAAATGCTTTTTTTTAAAAAAATAAATAAATAAGGGATCGTAACAATTCCATTTTAGTTTATTACTCACCTTACGAAGCCTTTTGAGAGATATTTACACTTATTCCACAAGACAAAGTAATTGAATTTATACCACTGATCCTTTTCAAAAGTTTACACGCCCTTGGATTTTAATATCACGTACTGCATCCTCAAGCATCAGTGACTGTTTGTAGGTCTTCCGGTTCGTCCTGAGCAGTTAAGCCGTTTTTGACAAAGCCTCCAGGTCCCATAAGTTATTTGGTTTCCCAGCATGCTCTGCACATTTGAGTTCTTCCCTACAGTAGCTATATAATGCTGATATCCAGTTTTGCTGCTCTCTACAACTGAGGGACTCATACAAAACTTGTTTTGATGCTTGAGGCAACTTATAATATTAAGAATCAAAGGTATGTAAACGTCTGGTTAGGATTTTTGGGTAATTTATTTATTTTTCTTTACGCATCTGTTATGCAGCTTCTTCAGGGCAGTACTAAATTACTAAAAAAAAACAATTTCAAGATCTTGTTTTTAAACAACACTAAATGTTGATTCCCCAAGGGGTATGCAAACATCTGAGCACGACTGTCTAAGAAATCGTAAGGATCTTTAATGAAGCCATTTAAATGAAGCATACGTAAATACCGGCACATATACAAGCCCAGTACATTAAGGCAATCTGCAGTGCGTTTTTTATGAATGCATGTGATGCATAAGCTCTGGCATTTCTGACTAAATACTCTTGCCAATTACAGAAACAAATGGATCATGGACTTTTGCATGGCAAAACAAGTGAAGGACAAAGGCTCTCCTTAATATAACATGACTTACATGCTTCAGAAATCAACTATACTGCTTTGACTCCAGCAGGACAGTGGGGTTGCTATGTACAAAGCTGACTGTGGGACTGCTGAGTTCAGTACAGTAAGGGAAGCTGAACAGAGAACAACAGTTCTCTAGAGAGTAGCCTGGACTCTCAGTTTTCCCTCTCAAGCTTTTTAATCTTACTCTTGTTCTCAAGCTGCTGTATAGTAAATGCTTGCCTGTTTTTTTGCATATCAGCTGGTCTGGACATTTGAAACGTGACTGTATGATTGTTTTTGGAAGCGAAATAAAGGAAAGGATTATTTTGAGGGGTAATTAGGTTATGCCTATTATTGTTTGTTCAAAAGGACTTTTGCTTGATTACAATGAAATTGATTTAACGTGGATGAAACGTGAAAACATTAGCATAGTTTTACTTGAATGCAGAAATACAGTACATGTGAAATGTCTCAATAAGGTCAGAGATAGTTACAGAATTCATTATTGTTAATAGGATTATCATTTTTTTTTATCTAACATCTCATTTGCCTACCTGCATTACTCAAATATCTTAATCTGAATTTTGTTCAAGTCTACAGACAGATTTTCGTCCTTAAATACATGGATGAATCTCTGCATCTGTTCCCCCAACAGGCAGTTTTGTCTCCTTTACCCTGCAAAAGAACAGCGTTGTTCATTTTCCAGACAGCATTGACTATGTTCTTTGAATTATTAAACTACTAAGATGGAACAGATTCAGCAGCTGTCCAGAAAATAACCTGTGATTTGGGCGAGGTAAACAGCATATTGTGGTGCGTGTGATGATTTTGTGATGATCTTTAGAAGGCACGTCCTGATCTTTTTCCAGATGCTTCCAGATGTTGCAGAAATCACGAACGGCACAACATCTCTCGCAGTTTTTCAGTTGCTCGTTCTCTAGCCGAAAGAGATTCCAAATAAAACGTCTGGTTGAACAGAAAGAAACAATTAAGGAGGTAAATACATCAAATAATAAATATTCTGTTAAATAGTAAAAAAGCATTTTTTTACTCTAAAATCGCAAGTGAATTTCACAATTACAATGAAATGCTTTGACACAGAAAGACTTAAATAGTTTTTTTCTTGTCAAATATAGTGTAATAATCTTTTTTTGCAGTTTATTGCTCAAAATAATCCTGAAAATTTCTCCTATGAGTCAGCAGTCACTCTTAAATTTGAATTACAGCAAAATGTAATTTGCGCTGATCATCCAGGATTACAAGTTTCCATACTCGCTGTCTTGCTGTTTAGAGCGTGTGACTGAAATCTAACCTGAGGACTTCCAGTGGTGCCAGCAGGGCACTTGCTGTGGCAGCTGCAGCTGAATCCTTCATCTGAGCCAGGAGGATATTTATAGCCCAGGAGACCCGCAACAGAACATCCGCCAGCATGGCTGCATAGTAGTATGACTGAAAGAGCACATCTCTCAATATTAAAGAATATTCAAGAGCTGTTGCAGGTCGGTTTGACCCCTTATAGCCTCTAACAGAGATTGAATGTCAGCTTTTCAGCTTGAAACTCATGAGATGCCAGTGTAAAATGCTTTCACTGTCACTGTCACCACACAAGACTACACAACAAATTGTTTTTTTTGACTTTTAAGCTGTGAATTTTTTGACTTTTAAGCTGTGATTTGTCATGTATGGTCAATTTGAGCAAATAATATCTATGCTGGATCTTAAATGCTGACAGAACAAAAGGGGTTAGTACACTGCTATCTCTAAGTTTTTCTAACCCAGATTGAGATTTAATATCTAATTTCCGTTCAGTGTGGGTCAGATAGACATTCATGGGTATGTGCAAAGGAAAAGTTCACCCAAAATGTGTAAATGTCAATTTTACTAACCATCATAACTCAGTCCATAAACCTTTATTTCTTATAAAATGATATTCTGGTCAGTTTTGATATAATGAAAGTCTATAAGGATTGGGGATGTCAACAGGGTTGCCAGATCTGTGTTACAAAACCAGACTATTGGCCAATCAAAACTAGCCCAATGACCAGTTAAACTAGTCTAAATAGCAAAACTCCAAATATGCCACTCTTATACGTAAAGTATATAGTTTACGGTCATTTTTATACTTGAAAATCGCTATATAGTAGTGGTCATCAACAGTCTGTTTTCATAAATAACTTCATCTTGGGGGTGCCAAACGTTTATGCATGAACTTTTTGACAATTTGCAGTTCACAATATGACCATATGATAGTCTATGGTCTATATGGCAGCCCATAGAACTGCTTGCAGGAAAGTTATGAATTTGGCACACAGGCGGTACGTTATACCAAGCATGACCTGATGCACATGAGTAGTTTTGGCACAGGAGTGATCTCGTTCGATTTGGAGAAGCATACCGAATCAAACGATACCTAATTTTCCTGTGTCAGCCATTTTGAGAGTGGACCATTTTGTAGTACAATGCTGTATTTTTCAAACACTTTAGCATATTGTGGTGAATCTTATGAATCTTATAGAACCGCTTGTGGGATAGTTATGAAATTTGGTACACAGGTAGAGGATAGTCTCAATAATAATCATAGCAAATTTGGAGTATCTATCTTGAACTTTCTAGTGCATTTTTCCCTCTTTTCCCCTTGTAATCGTGTTAACATATCCTAGCAATGCATTTTGAGGATTCGGACCGAACTTGGTATGTTTTACCAAGCATGACCTTAGGGCACATGAGTAGTTTCGACACAGCACCACCTAATGGTCAAAAGATATTAAAATTTGACATTTTTGTTTATAATTTCTGAACAGTTCAGGCAAAAATCATAAGAGTGATCTCATTTGGTTTTGAGCGGCACCAGCACCCAGCTGCCTTAAAATTTTAAATTGATTCAACTCAAATAAGTTGTTACTTAGTATAATTTAACATTTCAAGCTGAATAAACTTATTTGAGTTAACTGAACTTAAAATTGTAAGGCAGCCAGGTTACAAATTATTTTAAGTTGACTCAACAAATTGTTTTTTACAGTGTAGAGGATAGTCTCGATATTAACCATAGCAAATTTGAAGTATCTATCTCAAACTTTCTAGTGTATTTTTCCCTGTTTTCCCCTCATAATCCTGTTAATGAATTTCAAAAATGGACATGAGGCTATATCCTAGCAATGCATTTTGAGGATTCGGACCAAACTTAGTAAGTTATACCAAGCATGACCTGAGGGCACATGAGTAGTTTTGGCATAGCACCACCTAATGGTCCAAAGATATTAAAATTTGACATTTCTGAACAGTTTGGCCAAAAATGATGAGTGATCTCATTTGATTTGGAGTGGCATACCTGAATTTTGTAGTACAATGCTGTATTTTTCAAACACTTTAGCATATTGTTATGAATCTTATAGAACTGCTTCTGGGATAGTTATGAAATTTGGCACACTGATAGAAGACAGTCTCAATATTAACCACAGCAAATTTGAAGTAGCTAACTCAAACTCTCTAGTGCCACCAACTGGCCAAATTTGCACTCATGTTTCTGCTAATAACTTTAGCAGAAACAGGTCTAAGGTCTAAAAGCAAACTTTTTCACAATTTTGAATTTTACGAATAATCTACGTTTTCACACTCGTCCTAGATGGTTCGTCCATTTTTTTTTTTTTTGATATACCAAACCATTTTGGCAAAGCAAATTTGACAGTGTTTGCACAAAAATACATGAGGCTGTATCTTTGCAGCACTTTAGCGGATTCTGACCAAACTTGGTATGTGTTCTAATAAACATGACCTGGGCACATGAGTAGTTTCAGCACAGCATCACCTACTGGTCAAAAGATATAAAAAACAGACATTTTTGCTTATAACTTATGACCAGTTTGGCCAAAAATCATAAGATTGGTCTTATTAGACCGGCATACCGAATTTAACGATACCTAACTTTCCTATGTCAGCATTTTCGGGTGAGAGGCATTTTGAGTTTTGTAGTAAAATTCTGTATTAACAAATGTCTTTAACAGGGTTCTCCAACCCTCGCCCTAGAGAGCTACCAAACTGTGGATGGTTGCTGCTTGCAACTATATTTTAGTCTTATTACTGTTACAGTATGAATATGGAAGAGTAAAATATTTTAATACAAGCATTTCTGTCAAATACAATTGATGCAATGTGTCAAACCTGTAACCACAGACTTGACAACCCTGGCTTTAAAGCTTTAGAATTAATTAATTAATTAATGAATTATTTCTTCTAGTCCATATGACTCATACACTATATTCCAAGTATTCCAAAAGCAATACTAGAGGTTTGTATGAAGATACAACCAAAATTTTGTGGTGAACCATTCCTATAATATATCATATACTATATATTATGCTGACAAAGACAATCTCAAAACCAAAAAACTGTTAATAGAAATTGTGTTACAAGTATATACTAACTTTTACCTGTTGGGAGAACACCAACTCGTCTTTCAGCAGGCCATTTCCGTGAAGTAATCCCCAGTCCATCCTTAAATCCCAGCTCACTGTAACTAGAACACCTGTACAGGTAGCCATGGCCCATATATACAGGTATATCCTCCCTTCCACAAGCAGAGTAGATCTCTCTGTCACACACACACACAGACTGAGCATTATCACACTTCAAGGTCCTTTAATATCCTAGTGACTATTTATTTTTTTCATTATTAGATATTTGCTTGCGTTAACCATTAAGTATGCTTAGAATAGTTATTTGTTTGAAATATGAGAACATGTTCTTATAAGTTAAAGGTGCACTCAGTCATTTTATGCTCTTGTTTGTCTTCCTAAACAACTTATATAATCAGTGTAGATCACAAATTACAGTATGTGCTCTCTGTAAATAATGCTTAAAATATTATACTCAAACAGCTACTCTATAATCTACAATCTCAGAATTTTCGGATATTTACTGAAAATATTTATATCCATTTATTTGGGTGTGTACCTCTGGCCATGTTGTAGAGGCCAGCGAATGTAACCATAAGAAACACAGTGAAGTATTTTCCTGCATTCAGGAGATGTAGCGTGTGGCCAGTGTCCCAGAAGCACCTCAGGCATTGTGCAAATCTCAGCCATGGTGGAAAACACTGGATCAGACAGGTTACAGCCATACTATACTGTCCACAGTCTAGACTCACTGTAACAAACACAAGAAAATCTCAACAAAAACATGACAGGAATTATAAAGAGGTTTCTCAGAACATATAGTTCTACAAACTTTGATAAGTAATTCTGTCCTAAAACTTAATATTACTTAGACACTTTGATATGAATCCCATTTTCATTATAATAATATAATATAATATAATATAATATAATATAATATAATATAATATAATATAATATAATATAATATAATATAATATAACATAATATAATATAATAATACCGGGGGCACAAATACACCAGCAATTAGATGGTTACCTGCAGACAGAGAGCTGTCAGACCACATATCTCTCCAGCTGATCTGATAGGTATAGAAGCACAGCAGATCCCTCAAGCCAAGAAACAGAGGGCTCAGACTGTTGAATTGATCAGCTAGCCAGCATTCTGCAAAGCCCACAGGCTGGAAGGGGGCTGCCAAGACCTTACTCTGTATAATATGGACATTTTAATGCATAATGAGGATGTTGCATATGATGATGAATTCTCTTGAGAACATTGCTGATGAAATGTGTACTACTGGTAAAACTTTGTACAGCAAAGATAGCAAGACTCTACATATAAATACATATACCCTGGTTATTAAAACAGACACATTTTCAACATGAACATTAAAGTGTCTGCCAAGGTCAGCTATAAAATAAACTGGAAACAGGACTGTTTGTAGCCACAACATTCTGAAATATAATTCATATGTAAAAACTACTGTATATGTATTTAAAAAAATATGCTTTATTTAAGAAATATCACACAAATGTTAGCAGGATTCAACACAGCACCGATAGTCACTGCCACTGTTAATCACAGCCCTGCTAATATTCAGACCAACAGCACACTTGCAAGTGTGGTAGTGTTTTTATGTATATACAATATTAATAAACAAAGCACTTAAATGAAGATATTCATATTGAAGAAAGTTACATTAGATGCAATATTACAATTTTTTCCCATCTATTTTTGCTCTGCCAACAATAAGTGTACAAATGAATCAAAAGGAGAATAAATCATAGGGCATGTTTGCACACGAATGAATCAGTTTGTTCATGAATGAATCAGTGTTTTTGAATGAATCAGTTGAATGAATGATCCCAATACCCACACTTGCAGTCTGAGCCACTTGAGAGAGTGGGTATGCGAGAGGAAGTAAGTGTACAAGATTGTCTTCGGTTGAAAAATGGCAAACCTCAGTTCCCTTAATGCACAATACAGTTGAGGTCAAAAGTTTACATCCCCCTTTTCAGAATTATTAAAAATGTTAATTATTTTACCAAAATAAGAGGGATCATAAAAATGCATGTTATTGTTTATTTAGTAACTGAATAGGATATTTCACATAAAATATGTTTACATATAGCCCACAAGAGAAAATAATAGTTAAATTTATGAAATTGACCCTGTTCAAAAGTTTACATCTCCTTGATTCTTAATACTGTGTTGTTACCTGAATGATCCAGCTGTGATTTTTTTGTTTAGTGATGTCCATGTTCATGAGTCCCTTGTTTGTCCTGAACAGTTAAACTGCCTGCTATTCTTCAGATTTTGTGTATTTGAACCCTTTTCAACAATGACCGTATGATTTTGAGATCCATCTTTTTACACTGAGGACAATTGAGGGACTCATATGCAACTATTACGGAACGTTCAAATGCTCACTGATGGTCCAGAAGGAAATACAATGCATTTAGAGCCGAGAGGTTAAAAACACTGTTTTTTCCCTTGTCAAAATCAGCTCTTTTCAGAGAGAGCTGTTTTATTGCATTTGCCTTTAAATGCTAATGAGCTCTGCTCACCCCGCCCCTCTCTTCTGTGGGCTGACGAGCCGTTCTGTTTACTTTAGCTGCATTTAGCAGCGAAACTTGCTAAGTAGTACATTATTAAAAAAGACAATTTGCAAAGATGCATAAAAAACCCTTATACTCACTTCTGTATGAAGCTGGATCACAAATGATTAGCGCTAAAATAGAAGGATTTATGTAGATCGCCAGGCGAATTTCCTTCAAAAACGAAAGTAACCCTGTGTATCCAGTGGCTCAGATGTTGGGAGTAAATGACGACTGCTATGTTCATTATTACATCCGACAACATCAATAGCTCAATCTGAGTCATTCTTGTCTTCCCCTGCACACAATGGCGGACTGTTCTCAGCTCACTCAGGGTGGGTCTAAGGTAAGATGGGCCATCAACTGTCAATCAGCTATCGTGGAAGCGGAATGGGTTTTTTGACGTCACACAGACAAGATGCTGAGAATGGCTTGATTTGAAAAAAGGGAAATTACTTATAAAGATTACAAAAATACCACTGGATGGATTTTTATCATTATAGGGTGCTTGTGTGCACACACTGCAAACACGCATTTATGTTCAAAAGTGAGATTTGCATCTGATGACCCCTTTAAAGGTGCATATTAGTACTTTAAGAGTATTAGAACCTAAAGTATTAATATTAGTATCTTTTGAAAAGGTACTGTCCCAGAGACAGTTTGGTACCTGTTTTGTACTGGGTGTATTGATGTAACCTGCAGAGAAAACTATACAGAAAAATTCCCACCACTAAAAAACAGACTAACAGTCTGTCTGAGATGCACACACACACACACACACACACACAAAAAACACAGACAAGTGGAGTAAATAAAAAACGAAAAGTCCCTGCATTAATCATATCTTAGTCATATCTTACCATTGTGACCATGAGCCAGCGACGAGCCTGAGTGTGAAATATGGAGAAGGGGTTTAGTAGCAGAAACAGGAGGAAGCTGTGAAAAAGTAGTGGGTGGAGCTGTTGTGGGACTGACAGCATAGCAGGGTGAAGACTAGCCAGTACACTAATGCACCAGCACACAGTCAGACCCCCAGATATCTGCATTACACAGGCAAGATATGAGCCCTCAGCACAGTAATCACAATATTAATACACGCTCAAATATGTAATTTCACTATAACTCACCTCAAATATATGGTAGTATGAGAGGTGATCTCTGGGATTCAGTCCAAAGATGAGCGTGTGATTTATTGCTGATATATTAAAGCAGTACAGGTTCAGTCCGATCAGGAACAGAAACTCTATCAGCAGGAAACTTCCCTTGTAGAGCTGTAGCTGAGGCTTCAGGGGCTCAAGGTCTGTTTCATTTAACACTTTCAAGAAAATTGGATATGTTACCTATTTAGAACATAACCACTAACAAATAGACATAAAGAGATTGGAAATATACCATTCTATCATAATTATATTTTTGCATGCATAGTATATGATTATTAAAAGTGGAATGGAGCCCCTCATAGCCAACATAATATCAGATATTATATGACACTGTTATAGTTTGAGAAATGGGGGAAATGAAAGATTTTACTAACCTCTGAAAGCTATAGTGGTAAGTAAAGCCATGATGAGGCCGCAAGCAAAGCCAATCCGAAACATTATCCACACTCCGACTTTCTTTGTACAGAAGAACAAAAAAACTATAATGTGTACACTGTAAAAAAAATGAGTGTAATTTTAACTGTAAAATATTGACATAATGCTACACAAAAAAATGTTAACAGATGAGCAGTAAGTTCCTGTACTATAAACAGTTTTTGGAAGTAAAAACGAACGATCAATGTATAATTTACAGTCAAAAACTGTAAAACAATGTGACAGTCCACATTTGGAAGTGTTTTGTTTAAATAAACATGTTTCTTAGTAGTTTTTCTCATCAGTTTTGTAAACTTGGGTTTTATGTTACATCTCATGTTGTTTAATGAATCTTTATTGCATAACTGTTGTGTGTTACCATGATGGTGTTTTGTGTTTGCGTGAATGACTTTCTGTATATTAGTATATATTTCATTGCGTGGGAAAGCTATTTGTGATGAACTTTGATTCTTCAAGCGAATTCCTCCTTTACCACCTGCATTTTTATGATGGTACAAAACAGATTTTAGTGTTGATGAATTTCCTGTTTTATATTCAAATTTTCTTCTTTGTAAATTAGTTTTATACTATAAAATGTACAATTTGTTCTGTAAATGTGTTTACAGTTTTTCTGTATTTTTTACTAAGTTATTCTGGCAACCACAGCTGCCACAATTATTTTGTAAAAACTCTGGATTTTATTATTTTTTAACAGTGTATGCAAACGTCTTAAATTAATTTATCTTTCTATATATAATTCTGACTAAATTGGCTTCAGTGGTCAAAAACGGCTTAAGTTTTAAAAAAGTATGGGAAAGCACTAAAAAGGCAAATGGTAAATATCAGGACAATAGTGACCCTGGACCACAAAACCAGTCTTATAAGTAGCATGTGTATATTTGTAGCAATAGCCAAAAATACATTGTATGGGTCAAAATGATCAATTTTTAAGTAAAGATCATGTTCCATGAAGATATGTAATTTTCCTGCTGTAATTATTTTTAAAACTTAATTTTTGATTAGTAATATGCATTACTAAGAATTTCGTTTGGACAACTTCAAAGGTGATTTTCTCAATATTTAGATTTTTTTGCACCCTCAGATTCCAGATTTTCAAACAGTTGTATCTCGGCAAAACATTGTCCTATCCTAACAAACCATACAATGCTTATTTATTCATTCAGATGATGTATAAATCTAAATTTAAAAAGCCAGGCCCAGAGATCGCTTGTGATGCTAATGCTGGTTCTTTAATTTGCATACTGTCTGTAGATCACCTGCAGAAATTTCCCATGGGTGCTTTTATGGCATTGCGGTCTCATGCTAATTCACCCTGTTTGGTAATCATGAACTGGTAAACATAATTCAGTACACTTGCGGATTCAGAGCCACTAGTTTTATTTCACAGGTGAGGCTTTTTGTTCTTACCGGTGTTTTGTCCATTGGTGGGATTTCAAGTCTTTTCATCGCTCTCAATTTGTCACCCCCTTCCAGCTGAATCATGAACGTCTGTAGAATCACATTCAGTTATTTATTCAGGGACTGGATGTCTTGTGACAAATAAGGTGAACTAATGGAACAGTTACAGTGCTACATTCTCACCTCCAGTTTAGACATGAGGTGTTCACATTTGCCTCTGTCTGTGTTGAGCAGAGATGTGTCAAGCATCTCATTTCTCCATTTTAGGCCACGTTCACAACTAAACTTTGAATCGTATTTTATAGTGATCTTGCAGAAACACTTGTAGTTGAATTCCTAGAAATTTAAGCACAGTTCGGTATATTTTATGCTGCCATTTTAGTTGTTAAGGAAAATATCGTACTTGTAACTTTAATGTTAAAATTATGGATCTTCACCTGGTATTTCTGCAGAAAGGCCAAGCTCAGGTAAAGTTCACCAACTGCCATTTTGATTTGTTTTAGATTGGTGCTTCTTCTTTTGGTAGGTGGGAAAACACTGATGACACGATTATCACCTTGAGCTTTGGAATCAGAAACTTCCGGAGCTACGATCCCAAATGTTGCCAATCTGTTGTGAGCTTCTGCTAGTTTCTCTATAAAACAGAAATAGCTAATAGTGCGAATATACATGCACATGTATTGTAAACAATCCACACACAGTACTTTAGAGTTGTCTACCTGAATAGAAGAGGTTCACCTTGTTCAGCTCTTCCTCACAGCTTTTGAAGAACTCCTCTGTCACAGATCTTTGACTGTTTCCTATAAAGTGTTTTATTATTACTGACGGATGAATGAAAGTTTAGTCATAATGTTATCCATTTACTCTCTGCATACAGCCATTCACATCTCAGTCTTCATCTCAGTCCTTTCTCTTATTAAGCATTCAGCTTTGCAAAGTTATTAATGATTCATTTGACCTGCTTCACCTTTGATAGTGTGAGGATACCTGCCATAGAAAGTTGAAATCTATCATGCATTTAATTTAAAAGAGAATAATTTATGAGATTATACTGCTGTATATGACAGTCATAAATATGCCTTGGCAGCATTCATTTTTAACTCATTTTAATAGTGTAAGAATCATGCAAATATGCAAATGTCTAGGATACATTATTTTAATAGCGGAGTACTAGAATTCAGCAGTGAAAACGACCCAATATGCTTATGCTCTTACCATAACAAATGAGGTTAAGTCTATCTTCCTTGTTCAGCAGAGATTTCAGGGTCTGAAAAACAACATGCTGTCCTTTATTTGGTTAAGTAATCATGTTAAGTTACATTTTCAACTATTAGAGTCTATAAAAGCCTGAAAGATTAAAACAAAGAGTGTATCCAGGAACAAGAACCCGAACTTACCTCATAGCTTATATATTGCTTTTTCCATTCAGGAATCATTTGTAAAGCTGGGTGGTTAGAAAATGTCATTAGGATTATCTGCGAACCAGCACTGAGTGATCTTCAGTGTTTCTCCAGGTGTGTTTGTGTGTGTGTGTGTGTGTGTGTGTGTGTGCCACAAAACAATAGAAAGTATGAGACGTGGAGGGAGGGGCAGTCACAGTGCAAGAGCACGAAGAATCACTAAACTCATGTATAATTCAGTGGGTCATCTAAGCATTTAAACACACTTCTCATACAGTTCTAGATCATGATGCTTCTTATTTGCCGCATCTTCTCTCTTTAGCAGGTAAACAAAGCATTTAAGAAACATATATGGGCATATATTGGTGCAAACTGCTGTCCCATAACCAAAAAACATATTTAAAAAGCATTTAAGTGTTTCAATCTTAAAAGTTTACTAAGATCCTTTGGTTACACTTTATTTTAAGGTGTCATTGTTACATTGTAATTATACATTTAAGTACTGAGTAATATTAATTAAGTACTTTACTATGTGGTTAGGTTTGGAATAGGATTTGGTTTAGGGTTACTTGCATGTAATTATGCATAATTAATTGTTATTATAATAGGTAGTACATGTAAGGTGTGTAACAAGGACACCTTAAAATAAAGTGTTACTGATCCTTTTATTATCTATTGAAACCCACAATAACATTTCAAATATCAGTAAGTTTAATATATACTGTATAAAATCATCATTTTAGTTTCAGCTGGGAGGTGGCTGTGCCGAATCCTAACCCCTAAATTTCAACTTTTGAAAATGATATTGAAATAATTTTGTCACTATGTCACTACCGAAACAGTGTGTTTTAGTTCAATTCAGTTCAATTCAAATTTATTTGTATAGCGCTTTTCACGATACACATCGTTGCAAAGCAACTTTACAGCAAATGTGAGAGTGTGTCTGATCTCCGAACGTTATCAGGAAGGCTGTTCCTGATATTTGGAGTTTGGGAGTCAAATGTGAAAAAGCTCTACCTCCTTTAGTGGCATTTGCTATAAAGAGTTGACTATACACATAACCTAAGGCAGACTATACAAGTACTTTTCATAATACTGTACAATGTTGTGAAAGATATTGGGTATTTAAGGTTAAAAAGCAAGTAGTGCAATGTGATTTGTAATGCATTCACAAGTAAACATTGGGGTTATCTTATTGAGTCCTTGTAACATGGAGTGTTAATAAGAAAGTGTCTGGTGCATATACAGTAGTCAACATTTTAAGTGGTTCAAAACTTTTTATCAAAGTTGTCCTAAAACTAAAACCTAGTACCTGTTCTTGTCTTGGGATAACTTTGATGAAAAGTTTTGATCCACTTCAAATGTTGACTACTGTAGAGAGTGTGTTTCTACAGGTGGTTTGTCCAGCCCACTCACCTGTGCACCATAGCTACATGGTGAGTACATGTACTCACAGTCATTTTGAGGTAAATCTGTTAAAAAGTATGAAAATCTGTGTGTTACTTTAAAGAATGTCACCATAATTAAACTGTTTTTTGGGAGATATTCCATAACATTCAGTTTTTATATGTGTACAACTGTTCAGAACTGTGCTAGCTAACCATGTGCTGATTAGCATCTTTGAGTTAGGTTCAAAAGTATCTAGAATTGTCACTACTGAAAGAGTCACGGCCGAAACATTTGGTGACGTTT
>JAHKKF010533256.1:4475-31351 GCA_019740295.1 Labeo calbasu
GCCTCAACCAGAACAGGATGATTTTTGCAGAGCTGATTTTGGCAAGGTAAAAAGGGTGTTGTTTTACACTACCATTGAGAATTTTTAACCAAAGTATAATATAGACTTTTCATTAAGACCCTAAAGAATCATAACTTGTGAAAAATAGGCATCCGATGACCCCTTTAAGTTATTTTTGATGAAATGTGATAGTATTCTGACCCTGCATAGACAGCAACATAACCAAAATGTTCCCAGGCCCAGAAATGTAGTAAGGACATCAGTTCAGGACAGTGGTTTTACAAAGCTATAAGAAAACTTTCTGTGCACAAAGAAAGCAAAAGTAATGACTTTATTCAACAATTTCTTCTCTTTCATGCATCCATCGTGGAACTCTCGTTAATGGTAGGAAACGGTGACTTGGAGGAAAAGAATTGTTGAATAAAGTTATTTTTGCAAGGAAAACCCCTTGTTTAAGCATTGTGTAGTCAATGCTTGTATAAGCAGCCACATATGTGAACCTGGACCACAAAACCAATCATAAGGGTCAATTATTTGAAATTGAGATTTATACATTTGAAAGCTGAATAAATAATATTTCCATTGATGTATGGTTTGCCTAAATTACAATATTTGAAAATCTAGAATCTGAGGGTGCCAAAAAATCTAAATATTGAGAAAATCACCTTTAAAATGGTCCAAATTCATTTCTTAGCAATGCATATTACTAATCAAAAAATAAGTTTTGATATAGTTACAGTAGGGAATTTATGAAATATCTTCATGGAACATGATCTTTACTTATCTTATCTTTACTTATCTTACTTTTTGACATAAAAGAAAAATCGATAATTTTGACCTACACTATGTATTTTTGGCTATTGTTGCAAATATACTCATGCTACTTGAGACTGGTTTTGTGGTCCAGGGTCACATATGATGTGTTGTTTTTGAGGTACATTTTTATAGTACATTAAAAAATGATCATGTGGCTTATGTACGCAAGGTGACCTGTAAAGCTGTTTCCATTGAAGTTTTGCAAAATATTTCTTTTTCCATGCAAGCGTAAACATTTTTAGTGATATATGGGAGTTTTTGCGAAATTGACATGTTTCCATTAGGCATATGTTTAATTGGCAATTTCAATTTGCACAATTTGAAGGGTAATGGAAACACAGCTAATGTGAACAGCTACACAAAACCAGATCTGAGCAAAAATTGGAATTGAGCACTAAGGCTCACAGTGTGAATGTGAGGCCTTAGAAATTAGTGTGTGAAATATGATACAGTAGGATTTGTAGGCTTCATATTCAAAATGTTAAAAAAGCAAACTAAAAAGCCTTTGTATTCCATTTTCTTAGACTTACAGGACCGGTCAGTGCCGTCTGGTGGGCTTTGTACAGCTCGTGTTTCCTGTCCACCTGGTGCTGGAATCGAGGCTGTGTCCTAACAGGATCGTCTGGGCCGTATTGAGGAGACATCACCATGCTGACGGGCCTCATGCACTCCGAGAAGATAAAAGGCTTGAATACAGACCTGAAAGAGAAGAATCAAAGTGTTAAGAGTTCAACCTGGCAATATAGGTTTGAGCTGATCTTTGTTCGTCACACCTGGAGGGGTCCGGTGTGGCAGTGAAGAAGTGAATACAGGGCATGTCTGGGTTGCGTGGGAGGATGGACACCATGCTACCCGTAGTACAGAAGCCCTCCGAATCCATACAGATCCCACTGGCCTTGTCCCTCAGGATGCTCATCATCACCTCGGCCGTCACCGAGCCTGTGCATAGCAGCAGGAGTCAGGAGAGTAGAAAAATGTGGCAGGTACATATTAAGGCATGTGATTTAATATATGGACCACATAATTACACTGAATATACAAAATACACAGTATTATTATTATTACAGTAAATTATTAGAAACCGAAAAGACAAAATATATAAGTAAATAATGCCATAATAAAAAAGCAACCAATTTTTATGCATGCTTTTAATAATAAGTGCTTAAAAAAAGAAAAGCAATGAATGTAAGTGCAGTGTCTAAACAGTAGATGGCAGTATTCAACATATTTTAATGATACACTTTTCAAAATAACAAAAAAATTATGAATAGCAAGAGTAAGGATAAAACTCATCTGCATCTTACTGCCACCAAAACACTTTAAGTGCACGTTTCGGAAACCTAAATATAACATTTCAAGTTTCCTCTTGTTTCCTCACAAGCTGATGGGAGAGTAAAGCAAACGTACCGTCATGCTGCTGAAGAAGGGCTGTGCCGCCCATGTAGCGCTGCTTGGCCATTTCCATCCTTGCAGGGGGGTTTTCAGGGCTGAAGACAGCAGAGAAGCTGAACTCCCCCTCTCCGCTCCACCAGCCCTGAGCCTGAGCCACAGCACGCAGCTCCGGATGCTCCGCAGAGATCTCTGTGCCTATCGTCAGCTGGTTAGAGATGTTCTTGACTCCCTCTGACAAAATAAATAACCTCGGGTTTATTTTTAGAGATGGATTTTTTAGATACAAGACTGTTATATCGATACATGAGACGTCAGCATCATTACTCCAGTGTTCAGTGTCACATGATCCTTCAAAAATCATTCTAATATTCTGATTTGGAAACGGTGATACTTTTTCAGGATTCTTTGATGAATAAAAAGTTAAAAAGAACAGCAATTATTCAAAAAAAAAATTTCTAACAATATAAGTATTTGCTATCACTTTTTATCAATTTAGCACATCCTTGCTGAATAAAAGTATTAATTTCTTTCAAAAAAAATGAAAGAATAAAATTTTTCCGACCTCAAACTTTTGAACACTAGTGTATAATGTTACAAAAAGAAAATATTTTAAATAAATGCTGTTCTTTTTTTATTTTTTATTAATCAAAGAATCCTGAAAAAAGTATCACAGGTTCCAAAAAAAATATTAAGCCACACAACTGTTTCTAAAATTATTAATTCAGTATATCAGAATGATTTCTGAAGACTGGAGTAATGATGCTTAAAATACAGCTTTTAATCACAAGAATAAATTAGATTTTATTTTATTTTTTTTTATAAAAAAACATTATTTTACATTGTAATAATATTTTACAACATTAAATATATGGCTGATTAAAATTCAGCTTTGCATCACAGGAATAAATTATACTTTTTAAAACTTTTTTCACTTCAGCAATAATCTGTCAAGTGTCTTCTTTAAAAAGAGACTACATTTATCATTTACCAAATTCAATTATTAACCTTTCATTGTAATATTAACTTTTAATTGTTTACCAGGATAAAACATGACTGTCCTTTATTATGGATCTTTTCAGAAAGATCCTGAGAGAAAAACAACGCATTCACCACTGACCACGAATCATCTTTCCTCACCTGTGACTTTCTGTGCAGCCCAGAGTTTCCCAGCAGTCTCTAGAACCCAGGCTTCCTGTCGGTCCACTAGTAAGAAGGTATTATGGTAACTAAAGTGCTCGGCAGCCTCCCTGCAGGCTCCGCCCTGGCCGTGTTGCTCCAGCAAACCTGTGATCACATTCAGAGCGGCCCACGCGCTGTCCCCACGCTCCAGACCCAGCCTTGACACACAATATACATCATCTGGTCAATATTAAAACTAGAAAACAGGAAGATAAGACATTTGCTTGTTTTTAGCATACCGAACCAGGTCCATTCCCAGCAGAGCTTCTTCTGGATCCACAGGCTCCTTGGTCCAGATGGCCTCATTCCCAATACACACACCATGTTCATTAGCCCCCATCTCAGCCCCCCAGAGCCAAGCGGGTCTGCTCAGCACAACCGCATGAGTGTGCTCTGCTTGGGGAATGGAAATGTATGTGCACTACGTGGAAAAGAGAATCACCTGTAAATCATCTATAGAGGGTTTGCACATATGTCACAATTTAGTCAGCTACCCAGATGCGTGGCCATATTGGCGATACTTGGATGTAAACAACAGCATGGATTGCACAGTTAATGTACCACTGAATACATTGTTCTGCTAATTTATGCTGTCTTAACCATGGAAAAAACGTGTGGAAGCTGCTAAATCATATAGAGAAGAACTAAGTAAGCAGAAAAGAGTGCAATATTTTGACAAACTGAAGGTAACAGGTGGTAAAGATACATATGAACAGTATTAATTAAGATATTAGCCTAATATTTCACCTACCAGATGGAAAATGTTAAGAACAAACACTAATGTTGTCAAGATTAATGCCCTGGAAATCCTGGTTCATCAATCACAAATGCCTTATGTTCCTCAGACAGATTTTTCCTCTCTTCTACTTGATTTGTTATAACTTTTGGCAGAATATCCACCTTATTTTTCAGTGCGGAAGTAAGCTGTTTTCTGGTAATGTGTTAGACGTCCGGTTCATAATCCACCATAGGGAAATAACGAGAAGAATATCGAAGTGCAGTAAACGGTAAAACAGTTTGCACTACAAACCAGTGTTTTCATAATTAAGATAATACATTAAAATAATATGGTAAGACACACCAGTTTGCAATATCAAGCAGCAAAATGAGCTTTTTGTGCAGCTAAAAATAGCTAGAAAGTGGATGAGACCAGAAGCCAGACACAAAAAAAAAAAACTGTACAAATGGCTGCACCCACTCTTATGGGAAAAATAAGGTGTATAGTACTCCAAATGTTTTTCCCGGTCTGACCGATTAGTACAGCCCAAAATATTACAATAATTGACCATTTTCAGCTGCAATAATGAGCAAAATATCCGAGTTTCATTGTTGACGTTTAGTGCCGCCAAAATGGCTGATTGATGATGCATTGTGAAAATACTATCACATTTGGAGGGAAAAAGTCAGGAAATATGAAACTGCGAATTATATTCTTAAAATACAAACATGTATTTTAAACACAAATATTATCTGAGCTGCAACTTAGTCCGTAATTTTTGGCACTCTAGCGGTTAATAAACAGAACTGCGTGCGTCGTGCGGAAGAACACTGTAGCCGGAGCTACTTCTCTCTGTTTATGGCTAAGACGAATGACGCAGGTATTGCGATACTCCGCAGCGGAGTATCTAAAATAGTCCGAATATAAAAACATATTATAGATGTACCGTTTTGATTCAGGATAAGCCAAAAACACGGTTTGGAAAATGGATTCATGATGTACTTGTTTATTATATACATTTAATAAATTTTGGACACACACACACACACAAAAAAGTTAGGGACGATGTAATGAGAAAGTCGATTCACCTCCACTGTTGATCCAGGAGTGTGTGAGGATGCTGGGTAATACACCACTTCCTGCACCTCATCTCTCGGCCGGTCAGAGTTCTTACCAAATATCACATAATCTTCTTTTGAACCCGGGGGCAGAGATACAAAACAGTCACATGACCGAGGCGGTTCAGCCATCCTATAGCAAATCGATGCAAAAGGATCAATGCACTGGATCATATTCAAATAATCATAACATATGCGCAATGAAAAGAATAGTAGTATGGAAAAACGACTGATAAAATATGGTATGCATTGACTTAGGCCTAGGTACCTATTTTAAAAAAGCAGAAAGCAATGTAAAAAAATAAATAAATAAATAAAATAAAAAATTACAAGAACCCCTATAATAATTAATTGTTTAACATTTCAAATATTTAATTTTTTTATTAATATGGAATTTAGGTATTTAAATACTGTCGAAAATCCAGATGGTAAATATAAATATTCCAAATAATTAAAATATTTATTTTAAATATTTCAACACAAGAATAAAGATAAAGACACCGTTGCAGGAGCACAAACGGAATTTCTTTTAAACATTACAGTTTATTTAGAATGAAATGATTTTTAAAAAATTCTTTAAAATAAAAAATAATGAAAAAAATAAAATAATTGTTTTTTTCTAGTGACCACTGTGCATTAAAAAAAACTTAGAAATATTGCTTAAAAATTGCTTAGTAATTATAATAATAAATATTTATTTAAAAATGCAATACATAAAATATATAATATTATATAAATATTTCAAGAATTACAAATCCTATTGGATTAACTGAAATGTCTCCATGAGAAAGTATGGATAGCGTGTCGTGCGGGTTCGTGTAGCAGCAGTTAAACGTCCTGCACTGACAGGAGTGCTGAGGATTACTGTAGTGTTAAGTCTCAGCGCTGAACTACTAGTATAGACGGCTTATCGCCTGACCTCCATTTAACGGATTCTTCAGTTCCGATCTTCAGATGCACAACAGAACCAAAGCTGCTTTTTAAACTGTCCTATGCACTGAATGCATTGCTTTAGAGAAGACGATTTTATTCTCTGATAGTGAGTAGAATTGATGGCCTGTGTGTCTGATAACGAATCAATACAAATATTCAATAAAACTCGTGCATCAAAATGAACGCGTGACATCCACCTGCATGCTTGATTTGGCTTTTGTTAGTGCTACTCTAATTGTCTAGCACACGTTCGAGTGTATTTGATGAAGTTATTATTACCTTAATAAGCTCCAGATCGGTCAGCGAGCCTGTGAGAGGCAGGGCTGAGACTGATCAACCTGCTGCGGCACACACTTCACAATAAAAGTCCCCTAAACACAATTGTGCGCGGCAGAGCAGAGAACAAGGATGAGAATGATGAAGCAGCTACTTCAGACACTTCATAATAAAAGTCACATGACTCAACTGAACCGATACATTGCAACTTTTGACAGAGTATTTTGAAAAAAACACTATGAGGACAAATAATGCATAGAACTATGAATATATGCTAATACATGTTATATAAAAAGAGTATAAATCACTGTTTTTTCTAAAAAAAAAAAAAAAAAAAAAAACATTGTCCAACAGTGACACCAGCAAGTAAATTTACAGCGGGAGTTTAAACAGACCCCCCAAAGAATGGGAGAATGTCATGTGAGAGGAAACAATGCCTCCATCGCGATATGATTGGATATGACTGGTTATGTTTGACTGTGATTTGTTCATGCAATAAATCCCAGCTTTTGTGTTTGTACACAAACGTTTGTGACAGTGTTGCCAAATTAGCCACTTTGTTGCTAGATTTATCAACTTTTCAGACCACCTTAGTGACTTGCCGGTACTGCTGCATGAGCGCGAGGTCTTGCTTTCCGTGCGTGCACACCTGTCTCTGCGTTTCCTCTGTTCAGTTAAAATAAATATTCTGTTGCTTCTCTAATTTCACATGCAAATATAGCCGAAATCATAGCCGTAATCACAGCACAGTCTTTATCTTACGTGTATTTTTTTTTTTTTAGTTATTAGATGACGCTCGATTATAAATCAGGATTTTTGTGCAGATTAACATCTTGGAAGGGAGAGCTGGTTATGTAGTCTTAAAGGGGGTCATCGGATGCTAAGTTCACTTTTACATGTTGTTTGAACATTAATGTGTGTTGGCAGTCTATGTACAAATCTACCCTATAATGATTAAAAACAATGCAGTGATTTTTAATTAATCTGTAAAAATAATATCCCCTTTTTGTTGTGGCATCACACCAACAGAGGCCGCTCCCACGACAGTTGATTGACATGAGCGTCTTACCTCAGATCAGCTGTAACAGTCCGACCTCTTTGTTTCGATGCTGGAGCAGGGATGTAAGTAAGACAAAAATTGAGCGATTGAGGTGTTGTGTTGCTGGATGTAATAATGAACATAGTGATCATCATTTACTCCCGACATCTGAGCTGCTGAAAATGCAGTGGACTACGATGTGTTGGGGAAGGGAAATGCGGCTCCCGATCTACATATATCCGTCTATGTTCGTGCAAATCATTTGTGATCCAGCTTCACTTACAGCAGAAGTGAGTATAAGGTTTTTTTTTTATGAATCTTTGCCATTGCCTTTCCTAATAACGTGCCAGTTAGCAAGTTTAGTGGCTAAACGTGGCTAAATGCGGCTAAAGTAAACAGGCTCGTCACTCCACAAAGAAAAGAGAGGGGCTGCACAGCTGATTTTGGCAGTAAAAAAAGTGTTATTTACACTACCATTAAGAAACTTTAACCAAAAACATGTTATAGACTCTTCATTAAGACCCTAAAGAATCATATCAACTTGTGGAATATTAGCATCCAATGACCCCTTTAAAAGGCCACACTTGAGTTACTATTTCACTAGTTTTATTGAGAATTTATCTGTCTGCATTAAAATACAGTATGTGAGCACAGAGAGGCAAACAAATGTAAAAGGCAATACAACGCAGTGACGTCATTAATATGTAAATTAGCGTATGCCGTCATCTAGCGACATTTTGCGACTTTTCAAGAAGCTTTAGCTACTTTAACATTGAAAGAAGTTGGCTGGTTCGTGAATCAGTCTGAATGAACAATATAATGGCGTTAATGGGAAGACTAAAAGTTGTAAACAACTTCCACCTAAATATAAACATTTTGTTACTTCAAAATAAGACTTAAATGACATGAAAACATGATCTGTGGGAGTTTTTAGTGAGTGATCAGCTTGGTGAAATGTATTCTCTATTTACTGAGCTTTGATGACTGATGATCTGAAAAAATAAATAAATAAATAAATAAAAAAATAATAATAATAAATAAACTTTTCGATATTGCTTTGGTTTAAGGACAACTTTGATGAAAGGTTTTGATCCACTTCAATTTTTGACTACTGTACATTTGGACGGTTCTTTGGTTTTTGTGTAATTGGACAATGCATTAGTATTTGAATTTAAACTCAAGTAGTCATTTAACCATGTATTACTATCTTTTTGGACTCCATCTTTGTCCTTAAAACACACTGAAATTCATATAGTTTATAGTGTAATCCAAACCGACTGCATTCAGCTTTCGGATTTAAATCTGTGCGGCTAATTAAACACCTCATAATCGGAAAACCACTGAAACGACAAGCTGTGTCACCACTATTGTATGATTACAGTATGTGGTACAGATGCTTTCTTGGGTTTAAATGCTCACACTATAGCATGACAGCAATAAAAAACACTGAATAAAGACAACAAAGTGTTTTTATTTATAAATTCACAGTTTCTAATGGCACTACACTGCTGTAGTTACAATTGGAAAACAACTTAAAATCAAATACTGTGCAGTTCGTCCTCAAAGATGATGAGATTTCATTTGGGCGCCACCTAGCGGACGTTTAAATAAAATCAGGCATCCGCCACTAGAGGGCGCCGTACTAAGGAAAGCCTGGGGCGAAAAAGCACTTGTACAAGGTGTGGTGTAGAAAACCAAAGGCATGTGGAGTTCTCCAAAGTGCACAGGAGAGACACACGCAGCGCTCTCTCTACTCACTGGGGTACTGGAAAAGAGTCTTCACCATACACACTAATGAGAAAACATCCATACACAAACTCCACAAGCATATATCAATTTCCATTCAAAAGGTAGTAGAACATGTAGCATGGAAATCAGAGATGGTCCGTCGCACGACATCCCAATCTTTCCCTTTTACTGAAATCGTGAGTCTGATAAAAGGTCATCGATGGGATCATCTGCATGAGAGAAAACACTTACAATCTTACACAACACAGACGCCACTAGGATGTTGAATGGTCTCGGGTGCATTAAAAACAACTATGAAAGCAGCAAACACGCATACACATACAAAGTGTGTTAAGAAGGAAATGGAGTGTGTGAATAGAGAAGATGCTGGACACACACACACACAGATAAACTTTACACATACATGACAGACGGTTGCTTTGCTGGACTCATGCATAATATTTAGCTCGGCTTTCAACGATTCACCTCGAATCCAGTAACTCAAAACTCGTCCGAACAAATCCAGATGATCAGATGTACAACATCTCCATGATTATATGATGCTTCATTTGATTTAAATGCAAAATTAAATCAAGATCCATCCAAAATAAAGCTGAAGTCGTCAGAATCCAGCTTTCTCAAATGACCAGAAAAGGTAGAGTGCACAAACTTTTGAAAACAGGAAGATGTCCGTACCATTTGTGTGTAAATCTCTAACATGGAGGTTGAAGGGGCAACTGTATTTCTTATATCACATGACCGTGATCTCATAGAGCCCGGGTCACATTTAAATAAATAAATACATAAATAATTACCTCTAAAAATAACAGAATGTCCCCCGTAAACTCCCCGTGTACATATGAAGTGAGTACAAATTACGAAATTAATATCAGCATGTGACGGCGCCATTGAACAAAGAAAATGAGCTGTAAACACGCTTGAAAAAGCTGGAGACTGAACATGAGATGCTGTCGGGTGTATCTGAGTGTTCAGGCCCAGCCTGGACTCGTTGGTCAAACTAGATCGTGATTCGAATAGGAGAAAAAGACTTAACAAGGACTGGATCTGTTCTTCATTCAGCTCTGTTCACTGGATTGAAGCCCTGTGCTATGTGACGTCACTGGTCCCACAAACCAACCACAGACAATGACTGGCGTAGAGTCACACACACTCACAAGAATTACACTTTCAACAAAGAAGGAAAAGAGAGAGTGAGAGAGTGTTAAAGGGACAGTGAAAGAGGAAATGAAGCCCCTGAGGGTCATTTTAGTGTAAAGAAACGCGTTGAATGTTGTGGGTCGCCCTGCTCGCTGTATCGCATCGCGGCATCTACATCCGTTCAGAGACAAATCGAGTCCCATTCATACTTTTCAATGTTCAAATCTCCCCAGAAGATAAAAAACGTAAAGGGAATAACAAAAAACGATCCTGAATGGATAAAAAAGGCACGTAAGAACCAGGATGTAGTGAAGACGGCGTCAAGATCAGCGCTCGCAAACAAATCTCAAAACAACAGGTGGAATAAGCGAAAGAAGGAAAAACTCAAACGCGTCCTGTCACAGCTGTCCTTCCGAATGTGGCCACGCCCAAATCTGCTTTTCCCTTCATGAGCTCCTCTAGCGTGGGCATGACGGTCACAGGAAGTGGCGCGTGCAGTATCTCCCCCACACGTCGGGCTTCCTGTTGGTCTGCGATCTTTGACTTGCGTCTTTTTAGAGACCTCTTCTCTACCTTGCTCTTGGCTGGAGGGATGGTCAGCGCAGGCTCCTCGTTGCACAGGATGGGGTCGTGTCCGTTCACGGAGGGGGCGCTGCTGAAGGACTCCTCGGACAGTGTGGAAACTGAGCTTTCGGAGCTGCCCTCTGATGCACAGTCTCTGGACGAGCAGGTGGACAAGTAGCCGTTGCACGTCGACGGCAGGAATTGAAGAGAAGATGATGATGATGATTCGCCGTTGAATCGGGGCTCGCCGTTAACACCCGTCGCTGAGGGGACGGAGGCCCGGAGGGTCTCCACTCTGTCTCCTGTTTTTGTCTTGCAGCGCTTTTTCTGAAAGACACAAAATGGGAGATGATTTTGAGTCTGCTTGATACATTTAGAAAAGTGGTTAAACATCTAAAGCCACTGTAACCGTTTTTGTGCTGAGTGAGTTTAAACAAGCATATAGTTGCGAACACTTCATCAGACACTAAGAATGATAAGAATAAGAGAAATGATAGCACAACAATACAATCACTATGATTACGTGACGATACACATGAGGGCAGAGAACACGAGAGATCATTTGTGGAGAAGCAGAGGCCTGTTCACACCAAGACAGATGTTTGGACAAATAAACGTCTTTATTTGAATGGACATCTGTTAATGCGTTTGTTTAGACTAACATGAAAATTTGCATTTTAAAATTTGCTTTTTTTATTGCATGGTGCTTTAATACCTTTTCCATCATGCAGCGACAAAAACTGATTCACTCAAGTGACAGAACAACGTTGTTATTGGTAACTAAAACTAAAACATTCTTTGTTTTTTAAGAAATAAGTAACTACAAAAAAAAAACAAAATAAAACATAAATAAAATAATAATAATAATAATAATAATAATAATAATAATAATAATACTTTAACTTTTTTTTTCAGTTACTTGCCAAAACAATATTTCCCATTTTTAAGTACTAAAAATAACTCAAAATAAAATGAATAAATAAAAATTAAATGCCACCACAGCATTTTAGTGCCATATTAAAAAAATTATTTTTAAAAGATTAAAATCAATATATTGTGAGAAAAAATTAAAAGTTACAAAAACAAAGTCAAAATGTTTTGAGAATAAAGTCAAAATTTCAAGAATAAAGTCGTAGCAATACAAGAATAAAAAGTCTTAATATTTTGAGAATAAAGTCAATATTACGAGAATAAAACGCGGAAATATTTTGAGAATACAGTCAAAATTACAATAAAGTCAAAATTGTAAGAATTAAGTCATAGCAATGAGAATAAAGTTGAAATATTTTGAGAATAGTCAAAATTACGAGAATAAAGTCAAAATATTTTGAGAAAAAAAGTCAAAATTATGAGAATTAAGTCATTGCAATTACGAGAATTAAGTTTAAATATTGTGAAGTCAAAAAAAATGTAGAAGTCAAAATTATGAGAATAAAGTCTAGATATTTTACGAGAATAATTTGTAAATATTTTGAGAATAAAGTCATTATTACAAGAATAAAGTCGTAGCAATACGAGAATAAAATCAAAATATTCTGAAGTCAAAATTACAAGAATAAAGTCTAAGTATTTTGAAAACAAGAATAATTCCTAAATATTTTGAGAATAAAGTCAAAAGTACAAGAATAGTCTAAATATTTTTAAAATAGTCAATATTACGAGAATAATTATTAAATTCTTTGAGAATAAAGTCAAAATTGTGCGAATAAAGTAAAAAATTTAGAGAATAAAGTCAAAATTACGAGAATGAAATCAGAGCATTACGAGAATAAAGTTGAAATATTTTGAGAATGAAGTCAAAATTACGAGAATTAATTTGTAGCAATTACGAGATTAAAGTTATAATATTTTGAGAGTATAGCCTATATTGCACAAAAAATGTTGCGACAATTCACAAAATATTTCAACTTTGTTCTAGAAAATTTGACTTTTTTCTCAAAATATTTGTTTTTTACGTGGCACTAAAACGCAGTCGTAAAATACTATATAGACATTCAAAAAAAGATACAATTTATTTTTTACATTAAAATTAAAAGTAAAAACTGAAAATATATTTAAAAAAAAAAATCTACAAAATATTAACAAAAACTACAATACAAAAATCTGGACGGCTGTTTGAAAACATGTAAATACAATTTGACTTTTTAACTAAGTTGTGTACCAGGGTATTTCAGCTTTTCTATGAGCCTCACTTAACGGGGTCCTACTATGCTCTTTTTCAAAGTCTTGATTTTGTTTTGGGGGTGTACTAGAACATGCTTTCATGCTTGGTGGTTCGAAAAACGCATTATTTTTCACATAATTTACATTATTACAAGACATTTTTCCCAGCCTGGCACAAATAGCTCGATTAGTTCCAGGTTTAATGAAGGCCAGCCTTCCAAAAAAAGGAAATGTGTTGTGATTGGTTAGCTGTCCCACTGCGTTGTGATTGGCCAACAGCTTAGACGGTGTTTCAGTACTGCCACACCCCTTGTCAAAGCAGTTAGCGCAAGCTAGATTAAGTGAATCTTACGTTTTAAATATGGATATTCTTCTTACAAAAACACATCGATTCGCTACAGGAGACCCCCGGGAGCCATGTGAGGCACTTTTTATTATGGATGGATGCACTTTATTAGACTTTATTAGACTCCAATTGCATTCGTCTGATAGGAGAAAGTCATATACACCTAGGATTCATGGAGGGTGAGTAAATAATACGCTACAGTAGTGTTGAGGCCCATCCTTAGCCTGTGAGACTGCAGATACATGATATTATCGTGCTAATTTATTTAATTATTTTACATACTTCGTTTCATTGCCCGAAACCAGCTCCAGCATAACGGCTAAAAGCAGCCTAACATTATCAAAAAATATCATCACTGACTGGATAAACAGAAACTATGTAAAACTGTAGTTTATTTAACTAATTATGATAATAATACAATACCAACAGTTTTTATTTGGTATTTTTTGTTGAGTATAGAGCTGAAAATTTGTTTAAAGATCTGTTTAAATAAAATCTGAATTCTCAGTCAGCAGAGAAACGGTTAACTTCATGGCCTGTCAGACAGACTAACTGGAAAGAGCTGCGTTCCAAAACACTCACTGCTCCTCATATGAAGTAATTTCTAAAAAAAAAAAATATATATGTAATTAATATGGTTCTTACATATTCATTAGCTAACTGTAAAATTGGAGAAAAGACAAGATCTGCTAAACTAGCAGTGAGTGGTTTTGAAACCCTGCCTCAGTCCCACTACTGTCATCAACACACAGCGGCCGAAACAAACTTCATACCTTTTTCTCTGGAGAAAACCTTAGAGGTTCTACAATGTACAAGTCATCAGGACCTACTAAAGAGGGGAGAGAGGGGGCAGGTTAACGGAATGGTATGGCAAACAATAACACAAGCATGACAACACTTGCAAGTAGTAGCACAGATTTCCAAGTATTTTCCTGCTGTTCTTAATGGGTGAATCTGTTATTCAATTGTAATCCACCCTGTCGTGTCCTCGTTTCATTGCCACCACAGTCTGCATGCGGTAACCATGGCTGCAGCATCAATTGTTGTCATTGGGATGCATTTGAAAGTCAAGTTTTAATTTGCATATCTGTATATGCAACACTCAGTAATCCATTAAATGCACCCGATTTTCCCACTGTTACTACTTGCAAATGTCTAACATGTGCCAGCCAAAAGCATCATGTGCTAAAAATATCCAACCTCTGCCTTATGAATGCAAACCACTGATGAGCTTCACACACTCCAACACAAACACACATACATACAAACAATGCTGCAGCAAAATGTGAGAAAAAAAGTAACAAAAAAGTACTTTCTTTTCAATTAAAAATGATTCAAATAACAAACTGTTTGATATTTGAATAATACACTGTATAACAAAACTTGAATGTATTTACTGTTACATTTAACTACATTTTCGCACATTAAATTTAATATCATATTGATTAATATGAATTATTATACTTTTAAATGTCTACTTGTTAGTTAATATGCAAAGTGATTCATTTACTTTGAAAATCAATACACTGGTTTCTCCAAGTAGCTAACTTTTTATTTTAAAACAAATTGCACTAAATTAACAGTTTTAATTAAGCTTTAAGCTTGTAAAAGTATTTACTTAAAGGATCAGTTCACTTCCAGAATTAAAATTTCCAGATAATTCACTCACCCCATGATATCCAAAATGTTCATGTCTTCGGTTTTTTTTTTCAGTCGAAAAGAAATTAAGGTTTTTGAGCAAAACATTCCAGGATTTTTCTCCATTTTGTGGACTTCAACGTTGATTAACGGGTTGAAGGTCCAAATAGCAGTTTCAATGCTACACGATCCCAGTTGATCCCAGTTGGCTCCCATTGAAGTCCACTATATGGAGGAAAATCCTGGAATGTTTTCCTCAAAAAACTTCATTTCTTTTCGACTGAAGAAAGAAAGACATAAACATCCTGAATGACATGGGGTGAATAAATTATCAGGACTTTTTTATTCTGGAAGTGAACTAATTCTTTAAAGTGACATATCTGATCAGCGGACACTGGTGGCGCCAAGCATGAGCCAAGACTCTGTTGACATTCAATTACAAAAGCACACTGTGCTCCAGCATAGGTCACGCTGATATTGAGTTATCGCCAGACACTGTGGAACTAGTGACAGCTGGACTCAAAACTAGATCAAGCTGTAAAGTGATCTGTGCGGTATTTTATACAAAAGGACGTGATTCTTTTGATAGCAGCAGCCAAAATGAGAGCACACAACGTAAGTGGGAAGATGTGACATTAGTGGGCATTATCTTGGGTTTTCAAGCTGTGAGAAATGAATATGGTGGAGAGCAGAGTAAAACAATGTGTGTTACATGACAGAAGGGGAGCAGTTAGAGAAAAAGAGGGAAAGACAGAGAAAGAAAGAGAGCTCTGGCATCAAAGCTCTCCTTAGTATTGAAGATGACTCTTACGTTCTGACGTGGGCAGCTGAAACGACTTTGAACGAACGAGAGGGCAAGAAACTCTCCGTTTCAGACTCATATCATCATATGAGGAAAAACACCTGAGAACAAGAAAGAGAGACAACATTCACAAATATACTCTATGCAAGTATCCATATATGAAAGTCAACATTTGGCCAATGCAACATTATTGTACATTAAACATCAAAAATAAAACAGTAATACTGTGAAATATTAATACAATGCAAAATAACTATTCTCTATTTGAATATCTTTTCAAATTTAATTTATTCCTGTGATGCAAAGCTGAATTTTTAGCACCATTACTCAAGTCTTCAGTGTGACACGCTTTTTCAGAAATCATTCTAATATTCTGATTTGTTGATTTTTTTTTTATCATCATTAATGTTAAAGGAGAAGTCCACTTCCAGAAAAACAATTTACAAATAATTTACTCACCCCCTTGTCATCCAAGATGTTCATGTCTTTTTGTCTTCAGTCGTGAAGAAATTGTGGTTTTTGAGGAAAGCATTTCAGGATTTTTCTCCATATAATGGACTTTATTGGTGCCCAGATTTTGAACTTCCAAAATGTAGTTTAAATGCAGGTTTGAAGGGCTCTAAACGATCCCAGCCAAGGAAGAAGGGTCTTATCTAGCGAAACGATTGGTCATTTTCTTCGAAAAATAAAATTTTGTATACTTTTTAAGCACAAAAGCTCATGTAGCACAGGCTCTGCGATGCGCGTCCATGACGCTATGTACTACTGAATCACGTCGAAAGGTCACACAGAATGTAGGCAGAACTACAGACCTAATGTTTACAAAACGGACGCACCAAGACCAATGAAGTGCAAGTAAGTCAAACGCTGTTTACAAACAAAAAGGTACAACGATGTCGGATGATTCTGAAGTTGTAGGAGAAAAAGAGATGGGGTTTTCGACATACTCTACCTTTTTGAGCCGGAGTACACAGACAAAGAACTTCGACGTGATTCGTAGTATTGTGGACGTGCATCCCAGAGCCTGTGCTACATGAGCTTTTGTGCTTAAAAAGTATACAAATTTTTATTTTTCGAAAAAAATGACAGATCGTTTCGCCAGATAAAACCCTTCTTCCTCAGCTGCGATCGTTTAGAGCCCTTTGAAGCATTTAAACTACATTTTCAAAGCTCAGAAATGAATGGAAGTTCAAAATCGGGGCACCAATGTTCTCCATTATTTGGAGAAAAATCCTGAAATGTTTTCCTCAAAAACCATAATTTCTTTACAACTGAAGACAGAAAGACATGAACATCTTTGAAGACAAGGTGGTGAGTAAATTATTTGTAAATTGTTGTTCTGGAAGTGGACTTTAAAACAACATTTGTGCTGCTTAATTTTTGTGGATAACTCCTGACGTTATCATCACAAAGGGTTAACTTTAAACTTCTGTGCTACTGAACCGGATACGTGTTGCCAGCTATAAACTTGTCATCAGTTTACATAACTTCAACTAGCTTGCTCAGCAGCTGTTGCTCTGCTCATCAAAAGACACGTAAATCAGTCTTCAACTCATGTCCTTTCGGTTTGTGTAATTTTTTTCAAGCTATTCTGCCAGTAGTTGACATGACAGAAAACTGACTGCAGGGCCTTGAGAACTCCTTGCTGCAACCCTGAGAATGCATTGTGATCTTGCGTAATGAATTCTGAATTTCATTCTGACACTTTTGGTTTATGTGTGTGTGTGTGTGTGTGTGTACGTGTGCGTGTGTTATACCTCTTAGGGCTGGGGTAGTGGTTGCTCATGGGAATGGTTGAGCTGGTGGTCTGACTGGGTGAGCTCCTGCAGCATTGCATACAGAGTAGCAGACCCAGCGTCAGACACAGGATCAGAGACAGCACCAGGTAACTCTGTCTGTCAGACACCTATAAAACAAAGTAAACAACAGGCTTTAAATATTGTTGTACATTACTCGGTGGGTCATGATATTAAACATTAGGTGGGAAAGGAATGAGATAAGAAATATATGTTTGCAGACCTCTCGCTGTAGCTGAGCAACAGTGGCAGACAAGTTCAGCATGATCCTGGTGGCATTCTCAAGCTGGCTCTGTAACATCTGTATAGACTCCGTCTGTTTCTGGTCCTAAACACACACACACACACACACACACACACACAGATGGAAACGGACATAGATGTAAAAACATGCCGAACACTTAACTTTGTGCACAAAAGTATTCTTGTAGCTTCATAAAATTACGGTTGAACCACTGATGTCACATGGACTATTTTAACAATGTCCTTATTACCTATCTGGGCCTTGAACGTGTCAGTTGCATTGCTGTCTATGCAGGGTCAGAAAGCTCTCGGATTTCATCAAAAATATCTTAATTTGTGTTCTGAAAATGAAGGTCTTACGGGTTTGGAATGACATGAGGGAGATCAATTAAATACAGAATTTTCATTTTTGGTTAAACCCTTTAAAATCACACTTGTATCAATGTCATTTTATTGGATACAAAATGTTAAACTAAGTGACACTTTTCTGAGCCAGTAAATGATTCGATTTGATTTAAAACTATGTCTTTAATCTTTTTTATTGTTGTTTGCTGGATAAACAACAGATAATAAGAATAATGAGAAGAAAATGTAATAAATAAATGAATAATCAGAATTTGTCTTCCTTTTTAAGAGTGAATCTTAGTAAAATGACTTTATGACAGTTTTCTTTCCCATGGTGACTACTGATCAAAAGTTTTGGGTCAGTTCGGGGTCGTTTATTTAAAGGAAATATATTGTATTATTATAAAATTGTAAGAAGAAATGTAGTCATGACACTGAAGACTGAAGTAATGATGCTGAAATTTCAGCCTACCATGACAAAAATAAATGACAATTTTAAATAGTTCTTTTAAATTGTAATATTTCAAAATTTACAAATTTGCTTTTACTGTATTTGTGATCAAATAAATGCAGCTTTAGTAAGCATAAAATACTTCTTTCAAAGAAACCCAACCCCAAACTGAACAATAGAGTTTTCAATATTTTATTTAATACAGTGTCATTCATACATTTCAAAATAAAATATATAGGGATTTAACGATATCAAAATCTCACGATACGTCAATTTTGTGCATATTAAAGATATATTCTTCTATCTAATGCACTTTGAGAGTTCAAAATGAAAATATCTTAAGATTAAGAGATTTCTTAAGAAAAAAGTCAGAAAAAGTCTGTGAATTGACTTGTACCTAAACTTTAAAGGGGACTTGACCTTCTTTTTAGTTGTGATACACTGTCTCAGTCTAAATTACATTCACACTGGTGATTTAGAAGCCAAACAAATTAGAATATACTACTACTACTACTACTAACAATTTTAATTAAAAATATTATTGTTATTCCTATGACAGTAATAGCCATATATTGTAAAACAATTGTACTGCAAAAAAAAAAAAAAAAAGAATTTTAATATTTGAATGGTATATTATTTTTGCTTTACGCTACAGTAGGGAAATTACAATACTTCTTCCTTAATTTCTCCACTTGAAAGAGATATTTTAAATTTGGACTGCAGTAACATTACCCATTTAAAACACTAGCTGTCAGCAATTCATACTGCACTTTTAAGCTTTTATTTTAATGCAAACAGAAACAGCAGTAGAGCTTTTATTTTGAAGGAAAACTCACAGCTTCAGTGAAAACAGGCATACAAAAACGCCTCTCTGAAGAAAATCTCAATACAAATCTAGTGAAATAATGTAATAATCTGCCGTGAAAATAAAACAACTGGTGGCCGTTGCGTTCCCAAATGTGCGCTAAACTCAGGCGCATGCAATAAACGAGTTCAATGCGTTCACTGTGAACTGAATTGCTCTGAGGCACAGAAAACATCGGATCACGAGCTGATCGCTTTGAAACGCACAGCGCAGACTTGATGAAGGGATTAAACCATGTTGTGCTTTCGTTTTAGTTCATTTGACAGATACTGTGCCAAAACACAATGGCTCAAAACACAACTTTAAAGACCTTTCATGTTAGAATATTTTAAAAATCTACACTTTTTGGCCAGAAGACCTGTATTATTTCATATCGTCATGTGACCACGATAGGATCAACTTCCCTAGTAACATACTTTAAGATAAAGTTCTGACTGATAATAACCTGCTCTTCTGCGATTCTGGAGGTGTTCTGCAGTTTAATGATGGTCTTGTTAAAAGCCCGTTGCATCTCCTCCATCTGCTTACGATACCTGAGTAACAGCAAAAGAGATCAATTAGAAAATGTGGTCAACTATGTTCATTTTAGGTTTGGTAGTGTATATGTGTGTGTTTGTACCTCTGGCTGAGCTCCTCCAGGTATCTGCTGCTGAGGGACATGTTCATCTCCAGTGCTTTAATCCTGTTATTCAATCTCATGAACACCGATTCCTTCTGGTTGGATCCGTGCACCTGATTCCCATTGCCGTTTCCATTCCCGTGGCCCATTTCCGCTGAATGCTGCTGCTCTGCGTAAAACTCTCCGGCGGTGCGGTGCGGGAGCAGAATGTCATCTACAGTCTCCTCTTGTTGAGCCAGAGAAGCTTCAGAAAGCTCTGTCTGAGAGGCCACAGAACTGTGGTGAGCATCATCAACCCCTGCAGGCCTACCGTTATCTGAGGCCTCCGGAAGCAGGATGGGAAGCTCAGTAGGAGGGGGGATATCAGCAGGGCGGGTATGTGTGGGCAACGGCTGAGCCGTCTCTTTGGTGGGGACGGGGAGCTCCAGTTTGGGAGGGTCTGTCTCTAAACTGTGGGATTCGGTGGTGGTGGAGGAGAGCGGAGAGGAAGCAGCACTGGTAGAGAGGAGGCTGCCGGTGCTGCTGTAGCTGCTCATGGGCGTAAGGGTTTCTGGGATGTCTACCACGTACTGCGGACGCTGGTCCACGGGCTCTCCCGTGGGTAGGGACTCTGGGATATTTTGGGTGGGGGTGTCGGAGAAGCTGTGCGGGGGAAGAGTGGATGTACGGCTGGGCTCTAACAGGATAGTCTCAGGTGGGAGCTCCTTCTCGCTCACTGGAGTTTCCCCACTGGAGGACTGAGTCGGAGCAGCCACCGTTTCAGTAGGGGAAATCTTCTCAGCTTGTGCCTGAGAGGGGCGTTCTGCTTCTGGAAGTTTCTCAGAAGGCGCAGGGGGCTCTTGGGTTGGGGTGGGGTCAGGGAGGGACTGCTCAGGGGCGGTTTGAGTGTCCGTGTCGGTGTGTGAGGGCTGTGCTTTGTGGCGGCGGTCTCTACGCTGGCGCTGTAGTGCTAATGCTGCTGAACAGTAGCAGTAGAAGTGTTCGTGCAAAGACGCCAAGCAGGACAACGTCGAGAGGTGGCCGCAGTACGTGGCGCTCTCCCGCTCCCACATCTCCTCTAGTCTTTTTTCCTCCTCTCGCTCCTCCTCCAGCAGGGTCACCGTTGGCTGGGTGGCCTCTTCTTCCTCCTCGATGAGGATGACGATACGGTTCTCCTCAGGCGGAGGTTCTGAAGGAGCCTCAGGAACAGGAACATTTAAGTCCTCCTTCACTAAAGTGGGATCCAGCTCAAGAACATCCAGCCTGGTGATATGAAGACCAAAAATGTTAATGCTCAAATCTCTCATTTTATTTTAATACTGTACAATGTTTGTTTCTTAGTTATGAGCACAACCACACGTGGGTCAGAAATTAACTTTTTCATTAGGGGGCACTATTTACCCCCTGGAATTGATTTTCAACAGCATTTTTTACATTCGTGAGGGCAATTTTTATAACCACCTTATTATTATAATCACCATACTATGTTATCTTTAATGTTACATATTTACATTTACCCAATTTACTTTAATCAATAATATAAACTGCTGTCAACAGACTGTTTAAAACTGTATATAAATTATACAGGGGCTCATAGGGCTGTAATTAGGACAAAAATCATTATTGTAGATTATTGCTCTTTATATTATAATAATGATTATTAATATTGATATAGAGAACAATATTAAAACACTTTTGTTTCGTGTCTGCGTTTTGTCACATTCTCGCTTCACAAACAAACATGTTGATCTGTGATGTTAGTCTAGCGCAAATTATGCATAAACTCCCGTTACAATAACTAATTTTTTTTTAATTTACATTGTATTTGCACTGTTGTTTATGATGAGGGGATTTGTGAGTGTGCGCACTCAAACAGTTCTGGCGTTTTCAGCACTGACTAATCTAAACACCTCTGATTGGCCAAAGCATTCTTAAGTTCAACAGAAACGCATTTGATTGGTTAAAAGGCTCAATGCTGCACAAAACTGTGTAAAAGCAATCTGATGCAGTGTGAGCGAATCTGAAAGTAATTCGAATTGACACTTTTCAATTAATTTTTTTGCCCATTTGTCTTAAAATAAACGAAATAAAATTGGTCTTAAAATAATATGCAAGAGATATTTTAAACCAAAACTATTACAAATTATTCTGAGTTATTGAATTAAAGCTAAAATAAAATCTAAATACTGAAAAAAAAAAAAAAATTAAACTAAAAACATGAAAATAAAAGCTTATTATAATATTATTAAATACTATAGCAGTGTATAAATATATTCAGTGTTTATAAACATTCGCTGATAATAGAATTACTATAAATAATAATAAAATACTCCTAATATACTAATAATATTCTTTTTTTTAAATGAGTCACTAAAAACGATTGACTCAAAAGAAGCATTTGTTCACAAATCAAAGCTATTTCTCTCATAAACCTGCCAAGTAGGGCAAGATTTTTTGGAGAAAAAAAAACAAAAAAAGCGATTTATACATCGTCCAAATAAAGCTGAATAAATAAGCTTTCCACTGATGTATGGCTTGTTAGGATATCTGGCCAAAATACTACTATTTGAAAATCTGAAATCTGAGGGTGCAAAAATAAATAAATAAATAAATAGCCTTTAAAATTGTCCAAATGAAGTTCTTAGAAATGCATTTTACTAATTAAAAATTAAGTTTTGATATATTTATGGTAGAACATATACTAAATATCTTTATGGAACATGATCTCTACTTAATACCCTAATGATTTTTGGCATAAAAGAAATATCGATAATTTTGACCCATACAATGTATTTTTGGCTACTGCCACAAATATACCTGTGCTTCTTAAGACTTTTTTTTTTTGGTCCAGGATCACAAATAACTTTCTAAAACTAAATATTTCAGGCTAATCTGATCATGACTTTAGCTACCAACAAGAGTATACTATTCTCTGTGCTCTACTTAACACATTTTAGCATGTTTAAATGCACCCTGCATAATTCAGCAGACTGAGCCTGACTCTGCGCCCAGTTTTGCAGCAGCTACAGTTAATTAAAGTTTTATACGCTCTGACTGTATTAGAAAAAGAATCAGTGGTTTATTTGGTATGCAAGCAAACAGTTCAAACCAGTCTGCGCTGGAATACGCTGACTAGCTCGGGGCTCAGTATTGAGCAAGCATTTGGGGTTTTATGTGCTGGATGAGCAGGGTGTGTGTGTGTGTTTATGAATGAGACTCACGTAGAGGGCTGTTCAGTAGGGGTGGGTTCTGGCGTGAGTGTGGTTTCTGTTGACGCCTGGGTGACGTTTTCGGTCCCAGAGGAAACGTTTCCTGAGCGAGAAGAGAGAACAGATTTAGACAGTGAGAAAAGGAAAAGGAGAATATGAAAACTGGTTTCCATACGGCCTTCTTTAACACAAAGAGGGCTATTGTTCGGAGAAAAGCACCCAAGATTAAACGCACAAACACAATGTGCCCTTAACCAGCAACAGCTGATGATTTCTGAGAGCTTGAAATTATACAATGCTTAAAATTTAATAAAAATACATTTATCCAGAACAAGGACATCTAAAACACACAGCTTTGAAATAGCAGTCGTCATGCCACGATGGCATTTTCTTGTCACATGCCGAGTCAACCCCTAATGACTGTGCAGATTATCTAGAAAATGTGCATCAAAAATGGGAAGTTACTTTCTAATATGCGAGTCTGTACAAGTAAGAAACCATCTAAAAGACAGGGGACACTTCTTAACCTTATTATACTGGTTTATGAATATTAAATAAGGGACATCATTTCTTTCACCCACCCAGTTTTTCTGAAAGGCAGGTATGTGGACACTAATCATATTACAATTACAATTTACCAACTGTGGATTTCTTCAACTGACTGTAGAAGCTGTCCCCGAACAATTTTGTTTTGCTGCTACACTGCAGGCAAACACAACAAGGCTATTAAAATCAGCGTTCGTACAGATACTGTAAAATGAAATTCCAGGACTTTCAAGGACTTTTCAAGCACTACTTTTTTGATTTTCATGGACTTCAAACAGGGATCTCTCAAACAATGTCTTCCATTTTAAATTAAAAAAAGAAAGAGAAATAGATTAATAAAAAACACACACACACACACACACACACACAAAAAAAAAACAAAAAAAAAAAAAAACGCTCTGACATCCTGAGAATCTTTTTTTCTGATTTTTTATTCTTAAACAGTAGAAAAGATCGGAACTTTGTGTATCACAAATCATTTGATTTAGATCAGGACTGAAATCCTGAAATTCTGAACTTCGGAGTGGGCTCATGAGTCTTTTGCTTTAGTTCAGAACTCAGAGCCTGGATCGCAAATTATTTGATTCAGATCGTGACTTCGGTGCGGGTTTGCGAATCATTTATTTCAGATCAAGATTTCGGAGTGATTTCGCGAATCTTTTTTTCAGATTTTTTTTCTTAAACAGTAGAAAAGATCGTAACTTCGCGTATCACAAATCTTTTGATTTAGATCAGGACTTCAAATCACATTTTGCGAACCATTTGATTTGAATCATTTAAATTGCAAAATGACTCACAAACCCATTCCAATGTAAATTAAATTAATCGAGACACACGTTTCGAAGTCCTGATCTGAGTCAAATGATGTGCGATTCACAAAGTTCTGATCTGAATCAACTGATTTGCAATCCACGCTCTGAGTCCTGATCTGAAATTCTGAACTTTGCAGTAGGTCTGTGAGTCTTTTGCTTTAGTTCGGAACTCGGAGCATGGATCGCAAATCATTTGATTCAGATCGTGACTTCGGTGCGGGTTTGCGAATCATTTGTTTCAGATCAAGATTTTGGAGTGATTTCGCAAATCTTTTTTTCAGATTTTTTTTTCTTAAACAGTAGAAAAGATCGGAACTTTGCATATCACAAACCTTTTGTTTTAGATTGGGACTTCAAATCGCACTTTGATTTGAATCATTCAATTCGCAAAATGATCCAGAATCCCATACCGATCTAAATCAAATGAATTGCAATATATGCTCCGAAGTCCCGAAGTGAATCAAATGATTTGCATTACGCCAAGTTCTAATCTAAATCAAATGATTCGCAATATGCGATTTGAAGTCCCGATCTGAAATGAATAATTCGTGATGCACGCTTCGAAACAGTGAATCATTTTGTGACGCAATGGTTTAACTGAATCTGAGTTTCAAAAATCTCAGTTTCACCCATTACTACGTGCTTTTTAAAATCGTTACAAGCAATGTTAAAATTCAAAGGCAATGGCGCTTTTAAATAGATCTGGTTTTAGCTAGAAAATTGCTTGAAATGAATGATCGAAATCACGAGTTTGACTCAATGGATTTGGTTAATCTGGTTTTCTTTTTTCGCATCTTCAGCCATGTTTATGCGACACTGTCACGCACTTCAAGCATCTTGTACAAATCCTGTAAAATATGAATACTGGCTAAAAGCAACTACTGAATTGCCAAAATATCCAGGAGAACGTTCAGCATGTTCACTCATAGTGGGGAAGAATCTGTCCATTCATTTTATTGGTATAAATTTGGTCAGGTGATTCAATTTTGTGTTATTTATATAGTATGTATATTGGTATTATATCAGTTATCGACCAACCTTTTTATCTAGATACTGGTATTGGCCTTTAAAAAAAAAAAAAAAAAAAAAAAAAAAAAAAAACTTGTCATCTTTTAGCCATCCACTCCACAGCAATCTCTCAAGGGCCACAGTAAAAAGAAACAAAAATGTCTTGTTAAACATTTTCTCTTTTAGCGTCCTAGTCAGACTGTTAATGGTCATGACACAGAGAAGCAGGGTGTTTTTAAACTTCACTTCTGCATTTTGGAAAGCCACATGCGTGTTTGAACAGCATTTTGTAGCAGCTCTCTCTGGGCCTGCGCACAAACACACACACCCTGGGAGAGATGCTGGCAAGTGCAGCTACAGAACCCATCAAAGACGTGCTTTCACTGCAAGGCCTCACAGTTCCAGCACTGTTGGCATGGTGACAGCCCTCACTAGTCACAAACAGCTGCCAAGCAAAGAGGAGTAAATAAGTGGAGTAATTTCTTAGTACAGACTCAGGGCTGGGTGATTTTAATATCCCTGCACAAGGCAGAGATCAGGTCCGTACCTTCCATTTCAGCTCCGTCCTCTAGCTCTGGTTTCCCTCCTAGAACGTTTGCTGCAATGTTATTTACCATGTTCAGGATGGCATCTAAAAAGCAAAAACAATTCATAGGAAAATATAATAAATATAACATTTATATGAATGGAACTGGGGTAAATGTCACACAGTGCCAACGCACAAGCTGAATTGTTTTCTGCAATTCAGCCAAGCAAGAAGAACTTTTGAATTATTGACGTCAATCAGCCAGTATGGTTATTGCATGGTATAAATAGTAGAACTATTTATCATTTTGGTATCCACCTTATTTGTCAACACAGAAGTACACCTATGGGTGAGACTTCCGGTTCATTAGTTGCTATAGGGAAATAACGAGAAGAATAACAATGTGCAGTAAATAGTAAAACTGCTTGCACTACAAACCAGTGTGTCCATATTTAAGTTAATACATTAAAATAATATGATAGAACTAGGGCTGCAACAACGAATCGATTAAATCGATAAAAATCGATTACTAAAAGAGTTGGCAACGAATTTGATAATCGATTCGTTGTGTCGCGCGACGTGGAGACATTTGATTATTTAAAAAAAA
>JAHKKF010533260.1:0-10151 GCA_019740295.1 Labeo calbasu
CAGCATAAGTGTTACTTTGTGCCCCTTTTCAGAAAATAAAATAATTTCAAAATAAAGATCCTGTTTTTTGTGATCTTCCCCATTCACTTTCAATGGCTCATATTGTTAAAATTACTCACAAAAAATGTTTTTTTTTTCACTCAAAAAATTAGGTGCCTACTTTCAGATAAATGAGGCCTACAATTAATCATATGCAAATAGAAAAACAAAACTAGTCATTGACTAGTGATTTATGAGCAGTTGTTTGGAGTCTGGGAACACCACAAGTGTGACTAAGTGAAATAAAACCCACAAAATAATTACGAAAAAAAATTCTGAGATATAATTATACCCTGTGTGAACAAAGTCAGTAAGTTTGAGTCCAATGCAATAACATTAACTAGTATTTTCAGGAAAAAGAAAATCTTTTCCGGGTCAGTTTGTCCCGAACACAACCAGAGGGTTAAACCCTTCAGCATTCTTAAGCTTCCTCTACTTTCCTTCATAAAAGACAGCATATGAACTGAAATTATTAAAAAAATGAAACTATTAAAATTATTTAACAGACCAAACTGTTCTTATAATGTGCGTCAACAAATTTAAATGAAAACTGCGGCAAAATGGATGCAAGGCTATATCTCCACAATGCAAATTCACAAGGCTTGCATATTCAGACCAAACCTGATACGTGTTATACCAGTCATGACCTGAGAATATATTAGCAGTTTCAGCACAATGCCACCTAGTGGCCAAGAAGTATAAAAATAAACATTTTTGCTTATAACTTCTAAACAGCAACTGCCAGAGTGCGAGGGTCGAGGCGTGATGCCCAGGATGCAGATCCATCACTCACAAATTATGCCTTTTTTTTTCTTATCTCGGTTGTTTTGCTGTAAGTTATGTAATTACTCCATTAATTTATACTAGACTATATTTTCCAGGTTTATCTGTACATGCTGCTGTTTCATCACTGCTTGATGAACCCTTCAGTCTAATGTTTTATAAAGAGAGGCATTATTAAGTTTATTACCTTAATCGGCAAAAGCTATTTATGTCAGAGAAAATTTCTGGTGGTCAAAAAAGAAGCAAATGTAGTATAACTTTTTTGCTGTTTAATGGTGAATCCATGCATGATATACATCAACAAATCAACAAACACATATGGGCCTAACAGTTGTAATAAATGTCCAGCACCCCCTGAATAGTCTCTGGCTTATTGCCAGTCAAGCTCAAGCACCTGTCTGGAGTAATAAAGACTCTGATCTGATCACAAAGTCTTTCTGAGTGACAGGGCTGAAGTCCAAGTCAATTCTAGACTCATTGCCGAGGTTCAAGTCTTCTTTAATTATGTCAGATCAATTTGCATTTCAGTAAATATTGACATCATTTCAATCATGTCTTGATCAAGGGATGCCCCATTAGCAACATCTGTCTGGGATGTGACATCTGTGCCCGTAATGGCCGTTGGATTAAGGGGCTGTAATCCTGTATCATTAATCCGAAAGAAAGAAAACAGATTTACAGAAAGTAAAACAAATGATCAGGATTGATGATAAATTGATGATTCAGTTGCACAAACACAAAGATGCATTTGTCCCCTCTGATGTTTGCTGAATGTAAAGATCTCTGTTCATGATTCTGAAGTAAAACAGCACAAGAGCTGTCAGTGCTCGATTATATAAGTTAATTATTATTAGTGTTTCTATGTGAAGATTTCTGAATGAAATAGAGAAAACTGAAACAGATAAATAACACATACTGTACAGATCCCACAGATATAAATTAATTCTCTTTTATTTATTTATTTATTTAATTAGTTAGTCAGTTAGTTAGTTGACAGGCTCTGTGCTTATAATATCTCACCTTGTCATGACTGCACAAAGCCCTGTTTCCTTTTTGGACAATAATAACAAACTGTTAATTTGGTCAATTAAAATAAAAACACATACCTTAACATATATTAAATACTTTTGCACAATAAATATAATATTTTCATTTAGTAAGATCAGCTGTAATACTTACAGCTTGATCTGTACAAACAGTAAATCACACCAGAATTGCAGCCAACAACAGAACAACACCAGTAACACCACCAATAATAGCAGCTGTTACAGCATCTGAAGACAGACCTGAATCTGGTACAGATAAACACAGTCATTATTAATAGAAATTAATAGCGATTGATACTGATAATTAACTTTACCAGTACTGAGTGACATTTACAGCTTTGGGTAAAAAGGCACTGAACAAAAAACAAAAAAAAAAAACAACAACAAAAAAAAAACGTATACTCACCAGTGACAGTAACACTGAATCTCCTAATGATGCTGAATGTGCTGCTTTCGGTTCGTAGTGTATAATTTCCAGAGTCTGTGTTTGTGATGTCCATGATGGTCAGAGATTTAGTCTGATGATCCAGCTTCAGTCTGTTTCTGAATCTCTCCTCACACTGTTCATCTGTACAGATATTACTCTGATCTCCATTGATTTCAGTGATGAGAATGTCATTAAAATACCATGTCATCAAATAAACTGGGTTTTCAATGTCACGAGGATGTAAAGTGACTGAATCTCCCTCCGTTCCCTTCATTTCATTTTGTTCTGCAGCAGAAACATCTGAAACAAGCCAACAGTTGCTGGAGTATCTTTCTGGGAGGATCTTTCTCTCACGTAATATGAAGCATGCTAATGTTTTCACCTTTTGTAGTAGTTTGAGTTCCATTAGTGTGATCCCTCTTATTTTGTTAAAATTGTTAACATTTTGCATTTTCTTCAAAGGGTTATGTAAACTTCTGAGCTTACATACTGACCCTCCCCATCTTTATCTGTACATTCACGCGGTGGACAATTTTTGAATTCAACCTCATAATGAATAGCTATTCTGAATATTAAAATTGAACTTTTTTTTTTTTTTTTTTGTACTTAATGAAAAATTGTGCTACACTGTTAGATATTTCAAAGGGTTTTTACAGTAACTTACTGGCAACACTGTTGCCAGTAAGTTACTGTAATTAGATTTTACAGTAGCAAACCGTATTTAATTTACAGTTGCAAACTGTAGCTGTTTTACAGCCAAATACTATTAAAAAGGTCAAATTTAACAGTATACTACTGTAATTCATTCATTTTAATAGAGATTTCAGTAGATTTTATAATTTTATATTAAATTCATTTAAATTTAATTTATTTTTACTCTACATATGTACTACTGACATTCAATTAAAACAGACACAATAATTACAAAATATCAAATACTTTATTAAAAACAATGCATGTAACACTTTAAAATACAGTCTTAAACTGCTAGAACAGTGCATATTCACCATTTCAGCTGTCTTGGGATGTTTTGCAGTGCATTATGTTGTACACGTCATGTATACTTGCAGTGAGATTTTAGTACCGCTTTACTTATACTGTTCTCAGGTTTTAGGTAGAGATAATTGCCGTTTCTAGTTCATAGGCCTATCGTGTATTGCAAGCATAAGTGTGTGGATGAAGATTACGTGGTTAAATGGCCTATGCGGATGCTAATTTTGCCAATTCATTAAGCTGTAGTCTTTCACTTTTTTTCATTAATATTAATAGTGTTATCTGCTATTGGAATGTCAAATTATTGGTTTTGATCTCTATGTTATTTACTTACTGTTTTTGTTATCTCTGTACAGACCACACCTATTACATGCTTGATGGTACAGTAAAGAAATTAAAGGAAAGAACTATTGTGGACTGATTTCCTGGGTTCTGACCAGCCCACCAGGGCGAGTGATCCTTCCTACAGTCTTTTAAAAGGAACTAAATTCCAATTCCGAATCCTATAGCAACAGAAACATAATGGAGAAAAAGACGTGCAGCCAAAAAATACACAGCCATCTGCAAAACCCAGGTCTGCTCCAAAACGTGGCCACCAACTTTGCTCACCATCCACTTTGTTAGTGACAGAAACGTCTTCTCTGAAAAACAAGTAGAAGAAATGGCACACTTTTAAAAGGAAAACCCCACATAGAATACACAGACATCTCAAAACCATATTGCTCTCTTACCATGAACTATCAGTGGTTGGGATGCTCGTCTTTCTTGATGCTTCACTGCAGTTGCCTTTAAAACACAAACACAAAAAAAATGCAGTAAATCTTAAATTCCATTAATAATTATAACAAACTAATTCTAAATCTAGAAAGGCAGCCAGCAGTTAACTATATACCTTGTCTAACCTAGCTAACATAGGATTTTTTTTTTCTCAATAGACTACTGGCCAACATTATACTAACACCTGAACAAAATTTCACATTAGTTAACCTAATGTTAATATAAGATAAGCGTTGCTCGTTGAAAATTATTTTAATTCAGTGACCTAATTTAACAAGCTGACAAACGCCGTTGGAACAGCGCAGTTTACTATAGTAAAGTTTGCCATGTTTACGGGTAAATATTACTAGGTTAAAATGGTGTGCAAAAATCTGACAAACACTCAGACAAACGTAGATATATTTTTACCTTACTTGCTGGTCTTAATCTTTCGTAAATTGCATCAACACACAGCGTAGATGTTCTCCGGAACTCTTCCGCGTTCGCGGGTTCATCCCCGGGCAAACGCCGCGGCGCTCCCCGCTGATTCAGCGTCTTCCTCGGACACGAGTGGCGCGGCGCAGCGCGACTCGACAAAAGAAACAATATAGAACTCATGAAATATACAATCTACAGTGTATGCTTACAGTACAGTAATGCCCCGGTATATTTCTGACTTACAGATGTACTTCAAGCGCTCGCGTTGTGTCTGACATGAAGGACAAACGGATTTTCCAGTCATTACAAACGATGCAACACATACGGTGTAGTCTGTCCCAAGCTGTTGCAGCGTTGTAGACGCGGTGTAGGGCAAATCTTGTCAATCCAAATATAATAAATGAGGAAAATAAAACGACCTCAATAGAACGCCGCCAATGAGACCGTTACAGCAAATACAGTAGTATACAGCAATTTAAAAAAAAAAAAAATACAGTAAGTCTCTGTATTTGGGGTCTGACGTCACAGAAAATTCCCATAATGCAATGGTTATTACAGTTATTTACTGCAAAGGGAATTTGCAGTATTATACTGGGTGATATACAGTTAGTAACTGTAGAAATTACAGAAATGTCTAACATTTAAAAAAAGGTTGAAAGTTAGTCAACGAAATGTGTTTATTTAAATGTAGCTAAAAAAAATTGATTGCAACCACTTACCTTAAAAAAAAAATTAGTAAATTCAATTAATCTTTTTTTTTTTTTTTTTTTTTTTTTTAGGAAGTACCATAATTAAATAGGGCTGAAATTACAATATTTTTATACTAAAGTAACTAAATAAAATTGATTAAATTTAACTAAATGTGTTTGTTTAAATTTAGATCAAATCAGTTGATTGCAACCACTTACCTTAAAAAAAAAATGAGTAAATTCAATGAATCATTTTTTGAGTGACGATTTGATGCACACGTGGCAGATATTTACAGACATTGTACTTTGCTGGTCATGTATCAGGACATCACCCCCTTTTTTTCTCCAATATATAATGCCTATGGGGGCAGCCGTGGCCTAATGGTTAGGGAGTCGGGCCTATAACTGAGAGATTGCGGGTTCGAGTCCCAGGTCTGGCAGGGCTTGAAAGTGAGTCCCTTGAGCAAGGTAAGGTTAAATGCAGAGCACAAATGACGAGTATGGGTCATCATACACACACGTCACATCATGTCTTTGACAAGGCTTCACTTCTGTTTTTCTCTCTTGCTCCTCCTGATTGATAAGGTGTACCTAGATCTCTTTCTCTAGACTTAATCTCCCCAGATTTGTAAGACTTATATGATTGTGTGATAAAGTCATATTAGCTGCCGCCGCTGGGGAGGCAGCACTGGACACATACACACACACACTTATACATACACACTCGCTTACTTACCTCATTCATTCTCCGCGCCGTTTGTCTGTGTGGCGTAGTCAGTCTTCCGGCGGGAAACATCGCGCCGGCCAAACCAAACGGGCTTGGTCGCACCAGCAGCGCAACCAGAAGCTGGCAAAACCATTGTGTAGTTTGAATGGGTGTTTTTGAACGAAAGTGCTTTGCGAGTAAGACCTTTTTTTTTTTTTTTTTTTTACATCCTACACGGACTCACATTTTCCCCCGAGGGCGAGCTGGTGGGCTCGTCTTCATCACAGATTGATACAATGAATATATTTCTAAGGTTTGATACAAACTTTGTTGATTATAGATTGATTAAGAACAACTTTGATTGAGTTTGTTATGCAATTTATTTGTAAAATTATTGGATTAAACCTTCTTATTGAAACTTAATTTAATTTTTTCTGTTTCATACTGTAATTATTTCTGTTACTCATTTGCATTTCTGAAACATTTTGAATACATTTATAAATTCTGCAATTCAAGACTCAATTTTGCATCAATCACTTAAAGGAACACTCCACTTTTTTTGAAAGAGGCTCATTTTCCAACTCTCCTTGAGTTATACAGATGTGTTTTACCGTTTTTGAATCCATTCAGCCGATCGCCGGGTCTGGCGGTAGAAGTTTTAGCATAGCTTAGCATAAATCATTGAATCCAATCAGACCATTAGCATCTCACTATAAAATGACTAAAGAGTTTCGATATTTTTCCTATTTAAAACTTGACACTTCTGTAGTTGCATCGTGTACTAAGACTGGCAGAAAATGAAAAGTTGTGATTTTATAGGCTGATATGGCTAGGAACTATACTCTCAGTCTGGCATAATAATCAAGGAATTTTGCTGCCGTACCATGGGTGCAGCAGGCGCAATGATATTACGCAGCCGTCAAAGGATTTTTTCCACCGCGGTGGTAATGGACCAACAATCAAAATCAAAAATTATTAACAAACGTGCGTGTTTATTTCAGCCTACAAAACACTAAAGTAAATATCAAAGAAATTATACAGTTAAATAAGAAAGTGGCCAAAATAAGAACGGTAAATATTAAACAAACATTTGTTGCACAAGTTCATAACAACCTCGCCCAGCCTTTGTCCGACGGCTCATCAAAATTACCGGCACTAGTCTTCTCTCTCTCTTTCCCATTACACTGTTGCATTCATTAAAACAGATCAGTTTTGTTTTTAATAGGAACGAAGTTATATTTATTTTCGTTTTTTATAAAGTTAATTTAGAAACATGTTTGGAAAATTTTTGTTTGTTAAATTAAGGTTTTTGCTTTAAGGACCAAGCGGCCAGAGGCAGAGAGTGAGTTGATCACAGCCTATGTTTGATCAATTTTTCCCTCTCAAATCATCAGGACTTGCCTAAAATAAAATCTTCAAGCACATCACCAGTGTTGGGGAGTAACTAGTTACATGTAACGGATTTACGTAATTTAATTACAGAATAAATGTAATTGTAATTAGTTACAGTTACTGAGAAAAAATATGTAATTAAATTACAGTTACTTTTGAAAAATGCCAGTGATTACAAAGGGGATTACATTTCACACACCCACCCCCACTTACAGATTTAGACAGAACACAGAACAGGACACATGCTTATTCGATAACGGTTTTATTTCCTATTTGGGTTTACGCATAAACTTTATTTTTTAAGATTGTTTTTTCCAAGGCATTGTTAGATGCCAGTGTTTTCTGTCATGGAAACATTTGATTTCAAACCCAGTATCATAGCTATTTCTTGTTATAATGTTATTTATATTATGATCTTATGACATATAGCACAACTGCGCTCACGGTGACCCGAGTTCGATTCCCATCTCGAGATCCTTTGCCAATCCCGCTCCCCTCTCTCCTCCCAGCTCTTTCCTGTCATCTCTCTACGGTCCTATCACAATAAAAGGCATACAAGCCCAAAAATATAAGAAAAAAAAAAAAGTCAGTGCTATATGCTTGATAATTTTTGGCGGAAGCTTTGCGTTTGGTTAGCTAATAAAATATGAAAGCTTAATTCAATATTATGTAGACAATTTCTTAATTCTGTCATCCTGGTATCGTGGACTTGCTCTATTGTTTCATACAAATGCAGCTGCTGCCATTTTTTTTTTTTTTGAAATGGATTATAAGATAACTAACAAACTAGTACTACTACTTAATTATTCATGTGGTGAAATGTTGTGTAAGAAAACTGGTATGACTACACTGTATACCTAAAATGTCTAGTTTGAACTTGCCATTTGCTAGCACCTGATTTCTTCATGGAAGCTTTGCGTTCAAATATTTCAACTCAAGATCAGTGTTTCGTGTCTAATAATTTTAACACAAAACATCTAATAATCTATCAAGCAGCTGTGTAATAAGTGGGATAATGTACATTCAGCCAGTCGTTATCACAAAATAAAGATGTATATTATCCCTTACTTATTATAATCTTAATTCAAGTAATAAAGGATTTTGAAAGTCTGACAGTAATCAGTGTTTAGTGCTACTGTGAGGTTAACTCCGCCTGGTTTAAATGTTTCAAAATGATTAACAGTTGAAAAAATTTGAAATTTAGAAAAGTAATCAAAAAGTAATTAAAAGTAATAAGTTACATTACTTTAATAAAGTAAGTGAAAAGTTACACTACTTATTACATTTTAAATCAAGTAACTTGTAATCTGTAACCTATTACATTTCCAAAGTAACCAACACTGCATATCACAATGTTATTTTAAACGTTTAACTTAGAGAAATGCACGCTATTTTGCGCATACAATGGTTTGCTGGAGAGTGGAAGCTAAATGAGCTTTGCAGGACGTGGAGGCGCCAGCGCAATCACTTGCAAAAAAAAAATAAAAAAATAACAACGCCATAATATTTGCTCATAAAGGTAAGCGTAATATATCATCTGGAACCGTAAAGGGTCTAATTTTATTTGCGTGCACTCACATTATCAACAAAATGTTGTGCATTTGTAAAAATAAAGAAAACACACAAGATGCGCTTTCTGATGTCTTGGTGTTGACCAGGAGCGCTTCACAAAAATGAAACGAAACTCAGCGATACTTGCCTTACAGTCAGGATAAATATATATATAGAAAGCTTTAAATTATTACTTTACTACAATTAAAACTAAAAAAAAAATAAAATCGAAAACAAAAACTCTTTCATTAGAAATGAGCAGATGGTGTCTCAGAATCGTCATCTTTGCGACACTGGCTCAGAAAACACTAGTTTATTAATGCTAATTTATTAGTAATATTAATATTTCCTCCCGACACATTCATGGTAATTAGTTTTCCCAGATCTTTGCAAGCTTTAGCCTATTGTGTGCGTTTGAACGCGGATCTCTTCCAGTAGCTGCGAAGGCACTTGCGCTCGCTGCTGCTGCCGGCGGGGACACTTAAAAACGGCCACGGCAGAGAAATTGTTAAAGAAACTGTATTTTATGCTTGTCATAGATTGTGTGACGTCACGTGTAGTATTGCCGGTGGCAACTGACCACCGCGGTGGTGCGGCTGTCATTGCGACTGTCACAGCCCTACCGGCTGCAACTCTGCATCTACACAAACTTAGTGCCGGTCACTTTCAGGCGCTGCGTAATATCATTGCGCCTGCTGCACCCATGGTACGGCAGGAAAATTCCTTGATCATTACCCCGGACTGAGAGTATAGTTCCTAGCCATCGGCCTATAAAATCACAACTTTTCATTTTCCGCCAGTCTTAGTACACGATGCAACTACAGAAGTGTCAAGTTTTAAATAGGAAAAATATCGAAACTCTTTAGTCATTTTATAGTGAGATGCTAATGGTCTGATCGGATTCAATGATTTATGCTATGCTAAAACTTCTACCGCCAGACCAGCGATCGGCTGAATATTTTTAAAAACGGTAAAACGCATCTGTATAACTCAAGGGGAGTTGGAAAACGAACCTATTTTCAAAAAAAGTGGAGTGTTCCTTTAAATACACATTACATTTCCATTTCCATTTCACTTTCGTCATTGAATTTCACACGTTTGCCCGTGGACATGTCCCCAGAGGCTTTTCGTTTATGGGACATTCTGTTTGCAATATCTGTCTGTGGAGTCTCTGTCTGATTAGGTGGCATCCCATAAGCACCATCCATCTGTGTATTCTCAGTCTGATTAACAGACATCCTATTAACAATATCTGTTTGTAGAGTCTCTTTCTGATTAGGTGGCATCCCATAAGCACCATCCATCCGTGTATTCTCAGTCTGATTAACGGA
>JAHKKF010533266.1:3573-17213 GCA_019740295.1 Labeo calbasu
TTTTCATTGATAAACGTTCAAAACTTAGCTATTATCAATTTAAATAATAATTTATAATAATATTAATAATATATTTAGTTAAAACTCATACAGCTCAGAACTTTATTGGAAAATGAGCTTGCGTGTATAGAATGTGCGCGTCCGGTGTGCGATACCTCCTGTTGTCCTAGGCACTGCGCGACGCGGCGCTGCGCTTCTCGTCCGGTGTGCGACCCCCTTTATGAACAGATTATTTTTAGTGAATCAACATACTTAAGCAACAGGTGTAGTTCAATAAATGAACAGATTCCTTAAAACATATAGCACAACTAGTGTGATTTTAAAATGATTCACAAAAACATTTTGAGCTGTTTTTTAAGGATTCTTTAAAAAAGATCCATGAACTCATAAAGCAGTTAATATTTGAATAAGTGTAATAAATCGTTTTCTGAACAAACACTCTGAATTTGTCAATGCTGTTACTGAATCAACATCAAGTTGTTGGCGACATATAACACCAAATAATTCATGAATAAAACAGAACTACTAATTTAGTTATTCAGTATTAACATTGTTGTAGAAGGTTGAAACAGCTTGTCAATCAGAATGTAACAAATGAATCAAACTCAAATGGAGCACTTTAGAACTGAATCAGAGTTGAATCAGGAGATGTCAATCAATATCTAGCTTTTTTATTATGAGGTTCATTTGTATGCAGTTTGTGAATCTGAATGTGTATCACCATCAATAACACCAGGAATGTTTATTATAAAAGTAAACAGCTAGTTTAAATGTATAATTGACCGAAAGCATAGAAATAGCTGTTAAAAACTGTAGCTGCTCTGGAATAGCAGTCATATCACTTGTCTCTCTCTCTCTCTTCCTCATGTCTGAGCTTGAGAGGGAATGATCTGATGTGACGTTATGAGAACGTCTGCTCCAATATCCTAAACGTGTCTCACGCGGCAGCAGCGATCACAGTACATCTTCTCACTCAGATAATCCTTATTACATGCGTACCGCCTTTTGAGTTCAAATCAAACCCGTTTTGTTCAGCATACGACCTTGACTAAGTCTGACACTACGCACCATGAAAAGTACACCCAACGGGACTTGGGCCTGTTTGTCCAGATATAATGATGCGTTAAGAAGAATATTGTAGAAAAATAGGTAGACCTGACAGTGACATCAATAGCAGACTGGCTCTGAAAGGCCCATCTGCCTGGGAGGTTTTTGTATGGCGCGCCTCCATCTTGCCTCGCCTGACCCCCTCTAAGTACAGCCTTTGAGGTTTCTCTGGGGTTTAAAAATACTCTCCGCCAAATTCTTCTCTCTCACTGGCTTCAGATGGCAGGCGAATCCGAGCGCTGAGCTTTCCACATAAACATTGATGATTTTTTTTTCCCTCCTCCTTTTTCCCCTCACGATCTGGAACAAGAGAGCTCCAAAAATATCAGGTGTGAACAGAGAACACCAGTGTGCTCACCTCCGTCTGAAGCGTGTGTCTTTCCCAACACACCGACGGCACTCTCTGAGGGTTTGTTCTACACAAAACCAATGAATGCATCACACAATTCACACCACATTCCTTCAAACCTCCATGTAAAAGCATTATATTTTCATTTAATGATTAAAGGAGAAGTCCACTTCCAGAACAACAATTTACAGATAATGTACTCACCCCCTTGTCATCCAAGATGTTCATGTTTTTCTTTCTTCAGTCGTAAAGAAATTATGTTTTTTGAGGAAAACATTTTAGGTTTTTTCTCCATATAATGGACTGATATGGTGCCGAGAGGTTGAACTTCCAAAATGCAGTTTAAATGTGGTTTCAAACAATCCCAGCCGAGGAAGAAGTCTTATTTAGCGAAACGATCTGATATTTTCATTGAAACTTACAGTTTAAATACTTTTTATTGTCAAACGCTCGTCTTGTCTTACTCTGCCTGAACTCTGTGTATTCTGGTTCTAGACAGTTAGGGTATGTTGAGAAACTCCAATCGTATTTTCTCCCTCAACTTCAAAAATCATTTCAAAATCATCCTACATCACTGCAGAAGTACCGACCCAGTCTCTGCAAAGTGAACATGCAAAAAAGATCAAACACCCTTAACAAAAAAGGTAACACAGCAATAGAGGACGATTTCGAAGTTGAGGGAGAACATGAGATGGGAGTTTTTTGATGTACCCTAACTGTCATGAACTGGAAAAAGACAGACTTCCTCCTCGGTTGGGATCGTTCAGAACCGCATTTGGGATCCTTTGAAGCCGCATTTAAACTGCATTTTAGAAGTTTAGACTCGGGGCACCACAGCAGGGAAAATGCTAAAACGTTTTCCTCAAAAAAAAAACCTAATTTTGCACTTATGTCACGATTTGGTCAGTAACCCAGATGCGCGTTGTCCTGATAATTTATGCTGTCTAAACCATGGAAAATGTGTGGAAGCTACTAAATCATATAGAAAAGGACATAGTAAGTGGGAAAGGGCGCAATATTTTGACAAACTAAAGTTAATAGGTTGTAAAGATACGTACGAGCAGTACTAAGATATTAGCCTAATATTTCACCTACATGACCAGACATGATAAGATCAAACATGAATGTTGTCAAGATTTTTGCCCTGGAAATCCTAGTTCAGTTTGGCCAACCACAAACAGATTTTACTTCTCAGACTGTTTTTTGCACTCTTCTCCTTGATTTGTTATAACTTTTGTCAGTTAGTACTCCTAATGTTTTTCCCTGTCTGACCGATTAGTATAAAACATGACAACAACTGACTATATTAAGCAGCAATAATCAGCAAAATATGCAAGTTTCGTTCGGTTCAGTGACATTGTTTACATTCAGTTTCATGGCCAATTGATGAGGCATCCTCAAAACCCTCTATGAGGTTGTCAGACCTGTATTTGAGTCTTTAATACGGTTACGTTCACACACAGTACTGTTATTTACAGGTGTCACAACCCATTCTGTAACCGAACTCACACGCGCATTCTTGGAACACACGCACTGTGAACGGAACATAAATGAACAACTACCGTGTGTTGCATGCTTTCGTGTGTGGTTTCGGTAACTTACAGTGACGGAGAAATGAGCTGTGTGTCATCTGAAAGTTTTATATCCAGTCTCCACCGGAGCCGCTCCTGTCAGTTTTGTGTATTGCGCGCGATTCAAATGCTCCGCTTTCCACCCAAATATAAAAGCTGCTGTCGGGTAATGAAGGTTTGATGGATGAACTCGACGCTCGTTGGGACTTTCGTCTCAGAAAGTAATAAGACTTTAAGTTTTATGGACGTCGCCATGTCTGATAGTACTTTGGTCACTGTTGCTATGGTTACTAGTAAGGAATACCGTTGCACGTTCATACAGAAAGTATTCCAGATGCTTCTGCAAACTGCTGTGTGAACGGGACATTTCGAGACTCCCAAAACCTTTTTTTTTTTTTTTTTTTTTTAACTATTTTTCAGACTTTTTCTAAATATATATCGACTTTCTCCATCTAATGACAAACAACATAATAGATTGAATAATAAAATAAAAAATAAACACTGTAGTACATGCAGGTGAATCTGCCATTTCCCTGTTTTCTATGCTAATCTTCCTAGCATTAGCAACAACATGACTTTTCTGTAAATAGTACAAAAACTGTTTATTTTGTGCTTGCCAAGCTTGACAAACCAACATATTATGAATGTAAAATCAGAACGTACCAAGTTTTGAACAGGGCTCCTCTGAAGACTCAGATGATATCACTTCTTCTTGAACAGGTTTTATGATTATTTAAAGTGACAGTGCACTATTATTTTGAGATAAATAAGTAGTGTGACTCACAGACTAATGCACATTTTATCATGTTATGGAGTATTAATACATTTATTAATATATTAAATAGAATTTCTATGATTAGCAATACAAACTAGTCAAAATGCATGTACTCCTTTACAAATATCTATTAGAAAATAAATAAAATGTTAAAATATAACATATAAAACATACATTATGCAAATACATTATTATATATATATATAAAGATAACAAATATTATATTACATTTTATATGTAATATTTAATAAATGTTACATTTTAATAATATATATCTGAAGAGTCAGATTTTAAAATAGAATAAATATATAAAACATTAAACAAATACATTATTACATATATAAAAATAATACAATATAAAAATTTTAAATGTAATATTTAATATATATACATCAGATATATTGGAACCTTTTAACCAGGCTACACTTAAAAGTCTGAATAAAATATAATACATATATAAAACATACATTATGCAAATACATTATTACATATATATAAAAAAATAACAAAATATTATATTCAATTAAGATGTAAGATGTAATCTTAAGATGTAAGATTAAAATGTAATATTTAATAAATGTTACATTTTAATACTATATATATATCAGACTATATTCAGATTGTGTAACAAATATATTTTAATGTAATTACATTTTCAGGTTTTACAGTGCAATTTAGTTTATTAGAAATATCTAATAAACAAAGAAAAAACACATTACATGAGAAATCAAAGAATTACATGAGAGCATTAGAGATATACAAAATATTTGTTAATTTACTAAGTTTTCATTTTGGATTGCCTTTAGCAAATGTGTTAATATTAGATTATGAAGCCACCAGTGAACTGACGAGAGCTTGATTCACAATATTTGTGCTAATTATTCAAAGAAACCATGTTTATTCATATGCTTCTGATGAATTTAGTAATATATTTTCCCATCTCGTCCCCAATGCACACTGTACATGCACAAACACTTCAGATAAATCATTTTTTACTGCCTTGTTTCTGCCTGCAGCATTACAGTTTATAGTATGTATCACGCCGCCTGCAAAGACACACACTCTTGACTTAGCTTACAATTAGCTCCATTTAAGCTCCCAAAATGGGGCTCATCTCAAAACAGAGGGGGTAGCGCTATCCCCAGCAGCAATAATAGAAATGGCTAAAGCAGCATGCAGTATCGAAGTGCAGCTGTCCCGTCTAATGAGATTTTAAAGTGCTCCCATAATGCCTCATAAATGGCCCCTACATGGGGAATTATATGCTGGAAACGGGGAATCTGATTGGTGTTCCAGGGGGCGGGGGCGTCTGTCGTCCCGCCACTGTGTTATCGTGCAACAATGAGCCATGCAATAGAGCGTCACAGTTATTTGGGACAGTGGCCCTGCCAGGCACACCCATTCACTACACATACAATCATGAATTAGTCCAGCACATGTATCATTTACTGCCACCGTGTCCTGTGCGCCACACTCAATTCAAAACCTCTTGTATACAGGCTGTAAAGGACAGAATATTACAAAAATTATTACACTGTGGTGCAACACACACCTGTACATCATGCATGACCATCTTATGCAATAATAATATTAATACTAATAATGATTAATTATTATTATTATAGATAAATATTATACTTATATACTGTTTGTTGTAAACAATTATAATTGTTATTATTCTGTATTGTTTTTGTTCTGTTCTTTAACATATTGTAGTTTATTGTTGAGTATAAAGCGTTTTGAGCTCTGGAAAAGCATTATAAAAATTAAACATAATTATTTTTGTTAAATATTATTATTAATGAGTTGTTGTTGTTGTTATTACTTGATATATACAAAATAATTACATTATGTATGAGTAGTTTCTTGTTTATTTTTAATAGTTATTTATTATTTTGATATCACTATAATATGAACATTGTGTAATTGGTATGTCACATATGAGCACAAAAATGCCCTGAATTTATTCAGAGATTCTATTATATATATATACATATAAAAGCAAATAAATCCAAATATCGAAAAAAAAAAGAAAAAAAAAAAGTAATTTGTTTAACAACAAAATGCTATTGTGTCCAGTTGTTTTTTATTTATTGTAATAAAAGTAATAAAATAAAATAAAAATAGATGTCACTCAAGGTAAAGAAAAAACAAAACAAAAACAATGCATTTATTTATCTATTTAATTTTATATAATAAATGTATATACTTAATTTTATGTTTAATTATTCATTTATTTTATATATTAATTATGTATTTTTTATATTTATTTTAATAATAAATCCTTTTTTATTTTAAAAAACAATAAAATAAAAATGGCTGTCAATCATGGTAAATGTTTACATGATACAAATAAGCAAAACAATATGTCCAAGAAAATAATTTAGGAAAAAGTACTTCACATATGTCCAAAAAAGAATGGTATTGCAATAAAATAATAAATAATGAAATGTATAAATAACAAAATAATTTATTTATTTTAAAAAACAAAATAATGCTATTTCCAGGTTATTGTGTCTAAACAAAACAAAAACAAAACAAATTTGGTTGTCACCATGATTTTACCACACACGAATTACAATTATGTCAAATTATCATGATATTTCTCTCTAATACTGTACCATGTTTGTATGGGCTATGTACTATAAAACATAATACTAACACTTTCATACATACTAAATGTTTGCCATATTCATTTACCATATTATTTGCACAGTACTCCATGGTACTAATACCATGATTTTACTATGATACAAATCCAGAAAAAAAGCATTTTTACCATGATACTTTTATACATAGTACTAAATAAAGTGCCATTTTAATTTATCATGATACTTGCATGTTACTATATATAAATAAAGTGAGTAAATAACTAATACAAAATGAAACTGTACAAAATGGAAACAAATACAAAAAGACATTGAAAACTTCATCTTGGATTCACACATCATACCAACCATGAACCGAAGAGACGAAAGCACACCCTCAGTGTGTTTAAGTGTGTGTTTGTGTGTGAATTCCTCATTGTTCCAGGCCTGTACCACTCAAGACTCATACAGACCGAGAGAGAGAGACAAAACATGACTGTATGAGGACATTGGACACTGTGTGGGTTGTGTCCGGGCTCAACACATCTTTTGTATGAGATATGTAGCCTCTTTGTGTGCCGAGAGACCTTGTTTGCATTAGAATACTCAGTCTGGGGCTGGGCCGTCTCGGACGGTCACGTGCACACCTCGCTCAGAAACCCAAAACATACTCACGACGAGCTCCATCGCGCAATCTCTCAATGAAAACAGTGTTACGCTGGCTTCTCGGGTCACTTCATTCATCGAATGTAAAATGAGGTGTACGTGCAGACCCTCAAACCCAGAGCCGCTCATCATCGCCACAGTCAGATGCCGTTATTGATGTTATGGGTCTCCAGCTGTGGAGCTGAGCGTCACCTGAGGCCTGGCCGTCTCAGAAACCGAAGCGGGGCGACTCTGTAGGAGCCACATGTGTGCTGGGACATTTATAGTCATAGATCTATCAGTGAATGAATCTTTGATATGTCCAAAGAGAATAATGCATGTCTTAGGCTGGTTTAAGTAATCATTTTTGGAACACATAAAATGTCTGACTGTTTGAAAGATATTATGTAGCACTTGTGCTAAGGAAAAAACAACCCGATCTCATAGCAATTCGTACATATTGCATACAAATTTGTATGACCTCACTCGTACAAATTCATACAATTTGTGCAAAAACGTACGTAATTTGAGGAATTCATACTGATTTGTACTATTCCTACCCCTCAAAGAAATCATGTGAGTGAGGTTGTATTAATTCGTATATATTAGCCAGATCGTAAAATATGTACAAACTGGTTGTAAGATAGCTTTGGAAAAAAACATGTCCGGTTGAGCTTGTTATTTTTGGTCTCTACCAATAGCGTGAGTTTGGGGGCGGGACTACTATTTTTTTTGACCAATAATGGATGGGGGGATATTTGGAAAACAGAAATCTTTGTTTAAAAACAAATATCTTTGAAATTCGGATTGTTTAGACTAGTACCATACGTTTTTCTTTATACTTTTTTTGTTTTCAGAACTTTTGCTTCTAAAGTGAATGTGAGCTGTTTGTTTTTTGTTTAACCACAGAATCACAAAATCAACAAACTGCTGAATAAACAAACACTCTACGCAAAAACAAGCACAGAAAAAATAAATGGTTTACTAGCACTTTTTAAAAAAAAAAAAAAAAGAGCATAATTATCACTCTTACGATTAGTGAAAAATCGTACGTATTTTATAAGGTGGCAAATTCGTACAAAGGACCAAACCTAAACCCACCCTAAACCTACCCCTCGCAGGTACAAATACAAAATTATATGATAGACGATGTACAGATTCGTACAGATTAGCAACCTCATAAAATACAAACAAATTGGTTGTGAGATAGCGTTGGAAAAAAAAGTCTGGTTGTAGCTCATTATTTTAGCTTTCTGCCAATAGTGTGAGTTGGGGGGCGGGACTAACTTTTTTTCCCCCCAAACAACAGTGGATGGGGGAATATTTGGGAAACATAAATTATATATGAAAACAAACATCTTTGAAATTCGGATCATTTACTGCCATACAAAAATGTTTATCATTACACTTTTTTGTTTTCAATTAAAATATTTGTTTCTAAATAAATGTGAGCTGTTTGTTTATCGTACTACCGCAGACTCACAAAACGAAAACTGCCCAACTAACAAAAACTGACTACCCTAAAACAAGCACGAAAAAAATAAATAAAATTAAATAAAAAAATGGTTTACTAGCTTTTTTTATTGAGCATAATTATCGCTCTTACTCTTACTCACCTTACTATTTGTGAAAAATCATTCGTATTTTATGAGGTGGCAAATTCATAGGGAATTGTACAAGGAGTTTGTACAAATTCGTACGTATTAGCCACCTTGTAAAATACGTATGAATTGGTTGAAAAAAAAAAGTCTGTTGTAATTCGTTATTTTAGCTCTCTGCCAATAGTGTGAGTTTGGGGGCGGGACTAACTTTTTTTTCGACCAATAGTGGATGGGGGAATATTTGGGAAATTGAAATTTTTGTTTGAAAACAAATGTCTTTGAAATACGGATCATTTACACTACTGTCCTAAAAAACATGTTTATTCTTATTCCTTATACTTTTTTGTTTTCAATCACAGCTTTTGTTTTTAAAGTGAATGTGAGCTGTTTGTTTTTCATCCAACCACAGACTTGCAAACTGAAACAAACTGCCAAATGAACAAAAACTGTGTACGCTAAAACAAACACAGTAAAAAACACATCGTTTATTAGCATTTTTTTTGATGAGCATAATTATTGCTCGTACAAATTCATACAATTTGTGAAAAATCGTACGTATTTTATGAGGTGGCAAATTCGTAGGAATTTATACAAAGGACCGCACATAAGCCGCCCCTAAACACACAGAAATCATACAAAAACTTATGAGTGAGGTTGTACACATTTTTTTGTATGTATTAGCCACCTTGTGAAATACGTATGAATTGGTCGTGAGATAGTGTTGGCAAAAAATGTCTGGCTGTAGCTTGTTATTTTAGCTCTCAGCCAATAATGTGAGTTTGGGGGTGGGACTAACATTTTTATTTTATTTTTTTTGTTACCAATAGTGAATGGGGGAATATTTGGGAAACAAGTATCTTTGACATTTGGATTGTTACTACTACTAGTCACAAAAAAACAAACAACAAACAAAAGTGTTTACCATTACACTTTTTTTTTTCAGTCAAAGCTTTTGTTTCTAAAATGATTGTGAGCTGTTTGTTTTTCATCCAACCACAGGGTTGCAAACCGAAACAAACTGTTGAATGAACAAAAACTGCCTGTGCTAAAACAAACACCGAAAAAATAAATGGTTTACTATTTTTTTTTTAAAATGAGCATAATTATTATAATAATTTCAAAATGATATTTATTATGCGAAAGTCAAAAGCTCATTGTGTATCCTACTGTATAAAAACATACAAATATTGTTTGTACAGCATGTAAACCATAAATATTTTCTTATAATTGCAGTTTGGAATAAAACATTTTATGATAGTGCAACACTATGGGCAACATGATTTTTGTTTTAGTTATTTTTAAAAAAGTTTGAGTTTTATTATTTAAAAAAAAAATGTTATTAAATAATTCAAAACGTGACAAATTAACAAAATGTAAATAAATAAATATATTTAGTTATTGTGTATTGTTAAATTCAAAGGCGGCTCTCTGCCAATAGCATGAGTTTGGAGGCGGGACTACATTTTTTGACCAATAACAGATGAGAAAATGTTTAGATAGCCGCTATAGGGGAATAACGAGAAGAATAACAACATGCAATAAATGTTTAAACTGTTTGTGCTACAACCCCATATGTTCATAATTAAGATAATACATTAAAGTAACATGGTAAGACACCAATTTGCAATATCAAACAGCAAAACGATCTGTTTTGCACAGCTAAAAATAGCTGGAAACGGATGAGACTGGAAGGGAGACCCATAAAATATACAAATGGCCGCGCCCACTCTTACAGGAAGAAAAAGTTGGATAGATAGATGCATCATTTGACTGTGAAAGACAAGTCGGCGCGTCCGCCATTTTGGAACGATCTACATGTCACTTGCAATAAGAATGACTTATAAGTTTCAAGATGCAGCAAGGCTGCACAGCCTCTGGATGTAAAAAAAAAGCTGCCTTAATTTAAATTCCTTGTTTACTTATTGGTCACAGAAACAGACGCTAATAGGCATCTACCTATAGGCTATGGTTCCAACAAGTCCACGCTATAGCATAAAAAATAAACAATGTTTTTCTTTACACTTTTTTGTTTCAGTCAAAACGTTTGTTTTTGAAAGAATATTTGTGTTTCTTCCACCTTCATTCAACCTAACAAAACAAACAAACAAAAAACAGCCCATCCAAAGCAAGCGAACAAAAATAATGGTGTTTAGCATATAAAAATGAAACATAAATAGCTATTATATTTTTGAGGTTACTAGACCAAAATTTGTGTACATTAAAAACAAAACTCTTTTATTACAAATGTAGCGTTTTTTCCTTGTAAGTGGCTGAAGATAAAAGCATCTGCTAAATGCGTTAAATATAAATAGAAAGTCCTGCGTCCACATTTCATGCATTTTCTGCCAGTTACAGATATGCAGCGTGGCCAATAGCATGTTAACATGCATAACGAGTAACCGCAGTGAACATTTGAACATCTCTGAATTCATTTGCTATATTTAGTGTGAGCTTGAAGTGCTCAATTAGAGGCGAAACCCGTCACAGAGCAACACACTAATTACAGAGTGTATAAGGGCAGTATCACGTATATAACCTACTCAACATACAGTAGAAAACGGAGGCCTGATTTTGATACTTACACGTAAATACACAACAGTTAGTTCAAAGAGGGAAACATCCGTCACAAATGTTGCATGAAAGATGGTATGATAATTGCAAGGCTGGGTGGAGTTACATGTGACAGCTGAATGCAAATGCTGCTCCGCAGATTCACTGATGATTTATTTAAAGGGAATTTCCCTCTTTGGCCCGTACAAACGTGGCTCACATTAAAAACCGCTTGCGATGCCCTATATAACGTTCAAAGCTTAGCTTTAACAATTACACATTTATAGTTAAAAGGTCAAAATGGCTGCAGATATAATTAGACAATTTTAAGGTGTATATTTTGGTTTGATTTTGACACATTGTCTTTTTATCATTATTTTTAAACCTGACAAAAACAAAAAGAAAAAAAAAATAGTGTCCTTTTTTAAAAAAAAAAAAAAAAAAATATATGATGGTTAAGCAATAAAAAACATAAAGGTAGTGTGCTTTAAATTCTCCTTTCACGATTCACCCACAATTGGCCTCTGGATTTGGGCCTAAAATAATATGATTTTAGAAATGTATTTATTTATTTATTTCAGTGCTATGAGAAGACAATTATTTCTCTCTCCTGAATCACTGCAGGGCCACCGATGCCCCATTTTCTTTTACTGACTGAAAGGGGAAAATGAAATGAAGTGAGACAAATAGTTTCTGGAGACCTCAGCCAACAAACCGTAATTTCAGCCAATAAAAGCTTCTGACATTTTTTTTACTCATTACACTTTTAAAGATTTTGTTTTGATTTGCTAAAATTGTTTTAATATTTTTATAAAAATATAAAATAAAATACGTTTTTGCATTTTCAAATTAAATGCAGAATTACGTATTTTTATTATAGCCTAACCTATATGTCTCTCTGTAGTGACATTAACTGACATATTTTCCATATTCCAGTCTATCATCACAAACACATTTTTAATTCAAAACGTATGTCTATTATTCATACCAAAAAAGCACACCGGCTTGATGGATGTGTCTGTGTTCGCTTCTTTGTTGGCAAGCGCCATCTAGTGGGTAATGTTTGAATTACGAATGCTTGTGATGTATTTTGTAACGCATATTTTGCTGGTTTATACATTATTTTAATTTTCTAGGCCAGGTTCGTGCACCTTACGAGGACACAAATGGGTTAACAAAACCATAAAGAGTGTCTGACCTGGATCAGCACCTGTTTGAAGCTTATACTGAGGTAAAACACAACAGTTGTTGTTCAAGCTTACCTTTATTTTTTTTTTTTGTTAAGTTACATATGCTTAAAATGAAATTCAGGAAAAAACTTTGAAATTAAAGATAGTTTGATGACAGCCTTGTAGTGCAAAGTCATCTTTGCCATTATTTTGGATGTTCTCGAACACAAAAGCACTCATTTCCATCAAACATTTCGAACACCATAATTTAGATGCAATAAGGCTGTACTTTGATACAGTTCTCAAACTAAAAAAAATATAATAAAAAACAGAAATATCGTTTGTAAGGTCTTATTTTACAATACATTCAGAACTCAATTTAATAGCCTAAAAATCAAATCATAAAGCAAAACCTTTACAAATATGAATACACTCTCTCAATATGCACAGATTTGACACAAACAGCAACATTATACAGAAATTCAAAACCGAAACCTGAGGCAGAAACGCAGTTCGATCCTAACCCGAATTCTCCACAAAAAAAAAAATAAACTCCGCTGATCTAACATGCAATGTACAATACTCAAATGTAAAACAAGAAACCCAAAGCATTTTTTTTCAAATCTTTTCTTGACACGTGGTGTCAAATTAGCAAAAACATTTCAGCCCCCAAAATGCTTAAACCTCTACGGTGGCGGCAGGGCCGTTGGTCGTTCCCTCAGTTGTGGCGGTTTTCTCTCCGTCTCCCTCTGCTGGTTGAGCCTCAGCAGTGCTGTTCTCCTTGGCTTCCTGCTCACCGTTCTCTGCGGGTTTGCTCTCTTCCGCCGCCTTCTGGTCAGCACCGGATGTGCTTTTGGGCTCGTCGAGAAGCGCCGTCGTTTCGTTAATGACCTGTGCGGTGTCGTGTGCAGTTGGCGTCTTTACGGCGCCGTTTTGCACCGGGAAAGCGCATTCTAGAGCCGAGTAGAGGAACTGATACTGCTCCTGAGGGGAGTTTAGAGGTACTTTAGCATTTTAACATGCTACAGAAGGGTAATAAAGCTTGTTCATTGATTGTTTATGAAATTGTATGTTCGGTACATTAGCAAACTACACTTAATTTGGGTTAAAACTTCTTTGACGTTACTTTTAAGCTCACATTTTCACATTTAGCAAAGGTTGGTGAAAAAGAAAAACAGCATATGCTGGTAGGTAGGTTTTGATGCTGGGATGCTGGTCAGGTAGGTTTTGGTGCTGGTTTAAGCTGGTCCTTTGCTGGTTAATGCTGGACCTTAACCAGCAACAT
>JAHKKF010533267.1:543-15543 GCA_019740295.1 Labeo calbasu
TATATATATATATATATTTATACAGTGATTATGTAAATTATGTTCTTGCATGTAAATTTTTGTGTCCATGTAATTCTTTGTATTTTAACAGATATGTGATTATGGACCTCAAAACCAGTCATAAGGGTCAACTTTTTTAAATTGAGATTTACGCATCATCTGAAAGCTGACTATATAAGCTTTCCATAGATGTATAGACAGGACAATATTTGACTGAGATACAAAATATCTTCATGGAACATGATCTTCACTTAATTTCCTAATGATTTTTGTCATAAAATAAAAATCAATAATTTTGACTCTACAATGTTTTTTTGCTTATTGCTACAAATATGTCTTGCTACTTATGACTGGTTTTGTGGTCCAGGGTCACATATGACCCAGACCATATTTAAATAATTTCTTCACCCATATTGCCATCCCTCTAAAATAAAATAAAATAATTAAAAAATAAAAAAAAGTGTTACCATCTTGTAATTTTAGAATTGTATTTTTAATGTCAGCAATGTGTCAAACTTTCTGGTGTGGGCACACATTTAGGAGGTCAGCAAATTATCCATAAACACTGCATGGAGTCAAATCTGTTGCATTTACTGCACAATACTGCCATCTGGGTGACATCTCTCCCTTGAGAATTGCAAAAAATTAACTGAACTCAACACAAAGGACAAAAAAAATGCATTTTATTTATGCTGTTTTACAAATCAAAAACACTTTGGTAGAATGAAAATGATACAAAACTGAAAAATAAGGCATACGGTATCAGTATAATATGTCAGCATATGTTCTAATGGCAAAAATCAACATCCTTCATTTTAATGCGCTTTGGCATCCACACCACTATAACCTTTAACATGCAGACCAGACACAAGACCAGACCAGGAACTAACCTTCCTAACCCAAGACAGGTCTACTTTAAAAAATATCACTACGAATGAACTAAATCCATAGATACATACAAAACACACTAAAGTCTGGTGATCTAAACAGCTCAAGTATTCAGTTTTAACCTTCTTAAAGCAACGAAAGATGTGTTTTACCAGTGTCTTGGAATTCATACATAACACTGTATCAAAATAAGTCTATATCATAAGTCTATAGTCTATATTAAAATAAAAGGCCACATGCTGATCTCAGTACATCAGACGAATCACCTCCCACAAGGCAAGATCAGATCAGACACAATGTAATTACCATGTACATGACATCCTCATTGATAATCTGTCACCACAGAGTAGCTGAGAGAAAACACTACGGAAACTTAAAGTCTACCTGATTTATCTTAGTGCACCTTAAGAGATCTTCTTGCTTTTTTGCATATTATAGACATAGCAGAATCCATTTAATAAAATGCATTTGTATATATCCTTAGAGCTTTGTTTCTGACAGGTTGCATAAAACAGAAACACCATACAATGTGAGATACACTGACAAATACTGTTGACTAATATAATGAATACATCTAAATGTCTATTTATAGTACATTGTTTGTTTATAAGAAATGTGTGTACACTAAAAGGCTATGTTAAGATAAGTGAAATGCCTTCTGCATCTGCATTCTGTCTTAGAAGTCAAGTACTGCAAAACACAGCAGGATAAATACCCCCTCTGTGACAGTAAAAGCTAGTACAACTAGTTCATAAGGGACATAGTGAAACGTAGTTAGCTTTATCTGCCCAGGATCTACTAGCAACAGCTGTCAAACTTGTTTAACATTAACGGCAATGAAAAGAAAAACATGTAAAGTCTACCTGAGAACACATGCATTAGGGGTCTCCAAAAGCTTTAGAATTAGAGCAAATACTACTAGTGTAAATGATTACATGAACTATTTTCCTATCTCATATACTTTAAAGTCCTATATACACATACAAAAGTCAAATAAAAGGAATGATAAAGTTTCCAGTGCAAAATCTAATATCGCTATTTCCAGTGCAAAAACATGTTGTACAGTACTTGACCTGCAAAAGCTTAATGGACTATGAAAGCAAAATGTCAGTCGAATGCAGTGACGGCATACAATGAAATTGCATCCCACTGTCTGTAAATGAATCCCTGTCATAAGTTGTCTACTTTTATGATTTACAGCTAAAAAACATATCTTAGAAAATTAAGATAGAGAGTCTTAAAATTTGTACATTTACTTCTTACATTACTTCTTTTCCATAATGTACAACGTAAGGCATTAAAAGGTATTCATCCCTAGTCTTTTTTGCATTAAAAGGCCATCAAGCACAAGTCCAGCTTTAAACATGAAATTGCAAGTACTCACCCATACAGATCACAATATATACTACAGGACGGAACACCTGGAGACTTGCCTCTTAAGGAGTCAGATTACAATATTTGGCATTAAAGCGAAGCAGTCATCACTCTGCTTGCATTTGTTCCCTGATGTCTGAAGGCAGCGTTTCAAACAGCGTGTCTTCTACGACAAGTCCACCGCGCTTCAAGGCGCGGCAAGAGCCAAGTTCAGCTGGTAAGAACTCAAAGTGATTACCCTTTAACTCCAAGTGAGTCAGTACACTTAGGAACGAAATCTTTGGGGAGAGGACCGACAGCATGTTTCTCCCAAGCTTCAGAGTTTTCAGCTTCTTACAGAAGAAGAGCTCATCAGGAATATTTTCAATCTTGTTACAACTAACAGAGAAGTACTGAAGGCTTTGGAGAACGCCTATCTCCGGTGGGATAAAACGGATGTCGTTGTTGGACAGATCAAGGTAGCGCAGCTTGTTGCACAGGAACAAGTGTGAAGGCAAGATCTCGATCTTGTTATGGCTGAAGTAGAGGCGCTCCAAGCTGCCGAGCTTTTTGATGTGTTCTGGTATAAAAGCGATGCCGTTGTGCCAAAGCTTCAGACAGGTCAGCTTACGCAGATGCTGGAAGCTTACGATCTCTTCAATTGTGCGTAGATTGTTCTCTTTCAGATCCAACGTTTGCAGATTAGTCAGGCTGAAGATAGCATGTGGTATGCGTTCCAGGTCACAGTGCACCAACTCAAGTTCTGTTAGGTTCACCATCTTTTTCAGGTTGTTTAGCATGACGAGTTTGGTGCCATCGTTGCAAATGCAGAGGCGTTGTAGATGGCTGGCCACATCCACAATGGACTGAGGGATCTTGGTGAAGTTGCTTTTGAGTGCCAGTGTCTTCAACGCTTTGAGCTCTCGAAGAGAGTCTAGGGTTACGTTCTTCGATGCATCGGAACTCAAAGAGCCAATCAGGTGGAGCTCCTCCAAGTTCCGCAACACATACATCCACTGCGGAAGCTCACGGGCGTCATCAAACTTCACTCGCAACACCTTCAAGTTCTCCTTAAGGAACGAGGTGGCAGCGCTGTGGATCTTGAGCGAGCACTGGTACAGCGAAAGCTCCTGGAGATCCTCCAGTTGGGCAATGGCTGCTGGTATGGTGACATTATTAATAATCTCAAGCTTTAAAGATTGCAGCTCCGTCACCTCAAAGATGGTATCTGGGAGACCGGACAGCATGAAGAGCTGAAGCTCTAGCCTGTTGTTGCTGTTGGTCTGCAGCTTCTGGCGAAGCTTGTCGGCTGTCCACTCGTGGTTGAGGTTGAGCTGTTTCAGCTTGTTTTCACTCACCTCTGAGAGAAACACTGCAAATCTTTTGGAATATAGAGGATCGTACTGGTCAATCATGTGCAACATAAAAGCAAAGTCATTCTTTACATCTGGGATATCGTCAATTCCGGTCTCTTGCCTGACATATTCAAAAGAGTATTCCTTGAGGGAAATATAGAACAGCCAGTAGGATGTATAAAGGCATGTGAGTCCATAAACACCAACAAAACACAAATAACAGTAGGAGAGCTTAGAGAACAAGTGGGCCATAGTGTGATTGCAACAGAAGTACCGGTAACCCGTCATGTCCTGCATGTTCTCAGTACAGGTAACACTGAACCTAACCTTCGACACCAGAGCACTGTTGTATGCAATTATAAGGATAAACTTGAGCACTTTTACAACTGTCTGACGGACATACATCATGTATAATATATCGCCCTCCTCCACATGCAGGCGGAATTTTTTGACCTTCTCGAACAAGGCCTTGGCTTGCTCTCCTTCTTTCTTGTCAAGAACACTTGGTGCTGGCTTGTCCACAACAATCTTTTCAGGAATTGATCTTAAAGATTGAGTCTTCTCCAGGTTGCCCTCGCCAATTGGAGTATCAAGGTTTGACCTACTGGCACTGTTCTTCTTGTTATCTTTCTCCTCAGGATTCTCCCCAGATACTTCTGACAGTGCCCTCGTAGTCCATGGAGAGTCAAAACACTTGCCCAGGATGGATATAAAGTGCTCAATTTTTGAGCTGGAGCCAGGAAACTTGAACCAGAAGTTGCTACACACCATGAAAATGACGGTATGTATGAGAACCAGGTAAGGGAAGTACTTAGCATACCAATGCAGCGCCTTTTCGTAGCACATTTGGTTTATGTAATTATACTGCTGAATATCCAAGTTCGTCTTCAGTCCTTTCAACTCACGGTCAGGCACTGTCGCTTCATGATTTGAGGAAGGAGGTGGGCACATCAGCTCAGTCTGGTTTGGCAAGAATGTCCTTTGAGGAAGGCATATGATTTTGTCTTGCATCACCTAGAAGGACAGAAGAGAGTAGTTATCAATATCAACACAATCAAATTAAGAGTGCCAGAAATTTGCAGTAGCCCCTCACTGCAGAACACAAGATCCAGGGGGCGGAGTTGGATCCACTTCTGAGGGGGTTTAAGGGTGGAGATGGGTGGGTTTAGGGATCAGGGGGTAGAAACAGGTATTGTTTAGGTATATGTAAGGTGGGAGGAGTTGGATCTGGATCCAACCTTACCCTCTGGATCTTGTGTTCTGCAGTAAGGACCATCTCAAAATTTGTGTAAAAAGTACACTACCATTCAAATGTTTTTGAACAGTAAGATTTTTAATGTTTTTTGAAGAATTCTCTTCTGTTTTCTGTTTGATCCAATACACAGCAAAAGCAGTAATATTGTGCAACATTTTTACTATTTAAAATAACTGCTTTCTAACTGAATATATTTTAAAATGTAGTTTATTCCTGATATCAAAGCTAAATTTTCAGCATCATTACTCCAGTCTTCAGTGTCACATGGTCCTTCAGAAATCATTCTAATATGCTGATTTGCTGTTTTGTTATCAATATTTAAAACAGCTGAGTACATTTTATCAGGATTCCTTGATGAATAAAAACATATATACATATATACATACACACACATATATATATATATATATATATATATATATATATATTTTTTTTTTTTTTTTTTTTGGAAGAAATGATATTAATACTTCTAAAGATTAATAATTTTATTTAGTGAGGGTGCTTCAAATTGACCAAAAGTGATGATAAAGACATTTATAATGTTACAAAATATTTCTTCAGATAAATGCTCTTCTTCTAAACTTTCTATTCATGAAAGAAACCTGAAAAAAAAAATTCTACTCAGCTGTTATTAACATCATAATAATATTAAAGTTTTTTGGATCAGCAAATCAGAATATTACAATAATTTCTAAAGGATCATGTGACTGGAGTGATGATGCTAAAAATTCAGCTTTAAAATCACAGGAATAAGTTACATTTCAAAATATATTAAAATAGAAAACAGTGGTTTTAAATTGTAAACCTATTTCAAAATTTTACTGTTTTTGCTGTACTTCAGATCACATAAATGCAGGCTTGGTGAGCAGAAGTGACTTCTTATATATATATATATATATATATATACACGATTTATATTTTATATACATATAAATATTACTGTTCTAAAACTTTTGACTGGTAGTGTACGGACATTCTAATTTTATTACCAGAATATCCCCAAGTATGCAAGTCATTTTCCCTGGATATGAAAGAACTGAAGATGAAAACTACTGAACCTCAAATGTACACATCAATTAAATAAACCTCAAGAGTGTAAAAGACACCAGACGAGGCCATTTTATGTACTGAATTATAATTCCACGCCAGCCATAGATTGCCGGGAACACTGTAACACTATCTGACTAGGAGCGTCTCTTTTAAGGTAACTATTCTGGTGCTCTGACATCAGTGTTGTGACTCAGACAGGAAATGACAAATCACTGGACTGGTCACTTGAATTCAAGAGGGAGATGAATTACCTTTGGGTTAGCAGGAAAAGGAGCTCCACGACTACTCGATTTTAAGTTAAATATATTTTAAAGCACACAACAACTTTTACTAGAACTGAAAAGCAGTAAACAAAAGCATTCTGTATTCATTTCAAGATGTGCCCTCCCCCATTTTCCTGCAAACAGTTTTAGTTCGTCTGATAATTACCATGTGGTTTCTGTCTGGGAAGGTAATGAGAAACAAGAAAAATCAGCTAAACGGAGAGGAAAAAGATTGTGAGAGCTATACACAGCACTATAGTGTGGCACAACCACAACAGTCTGACTGCTGAGTAAAGCCTGCTAATGAAGCATCAGCAGCTCTGAACACGGTATCTCTGCAGTAAAATGGATGCGAGGTGCAGAAGCCCCAAGTGGCTAATAAAATGTGCATTATGCACTACACAGTCACTCAACGTGCCCCCAGTCAAACATGGTCATTTAGCAAAGAGGAGGTTATTTATTCCCCTCCCCAGAACCACAGGAATATGCAATGACGTTAGTAAAAGCATTAATTAGGTCAATTAATACTGCCTTCACTGGGATCATCACAAACATCCAATCGCAATTTGCACAATCATCCAATTGTGCCATTCTTTGATGCACACCTCCAGGGACAGTGGGGGATATTCCCACCCTAACAATGGGTTCCTGTTAATGTTTGTTGAGACTAAAAATAATTAGGATCATCTAGGAATTTAAACTGAAGGCCAAGCATTCTGCTTAAAGCTCCACCCACTAGTTTATGAGGCTGAGTAGCTAGACCACAGGAGTCATTTTGTGTTTATAGAGGGGCCACCATAAGGGGAAGCAGTAATCTTTTCGTGTGGGGTGGCTGGAATTTAGCTTTTTTCCGTTAGCAAACTCCCACTTCTAAATGCAGTACGCACTGCCCAACAGTGGGTTGTTCATGCACAGAGCAAATCAACCAAGGTGTGAAGTCATTCATTATTCCATTGCTGCTGATCAATGAAGACTGTATATACTGTATGTAGTACTGTCTAAGATGTTAGCTTTTCAGCAATTTTAAAATTATGTTTAGCTTTTTTTTCACCTTAAAAGCCCATACTGTTCTTTTGGTAGTTGGTGGTTTTAAAGAGAAGAATTGTAATATTTACCTGCAGAGTGCATCCAAACACACCTATCATGAGCATGACCACAGAGAGGTAGTCTGTGAACACATCCCACCATGGCTTCAGAACCCGGAACGCCGGCTGCTGTTCCGTGAACTGCCGGAATTCGGTCACTGGAATCATACTCCTGTAATCACACAATGAAGAATTATGAATTGGAAGATACACAATTAGGGCTGCCCCCTAATATTTGATAAGAAGAGGCTTGATCAACCAAAATTTTATTAGTCACAGAAAAAAATCCACAGGAAGTGGCGAAGCCACGCAGTCTGTGATGGAAAGATAGTTAACGGCTGCTCTATGTGGTAATACACAGAACATCTGAACGCATTCATAGACCTCAAATATGGCTTATCATCTAAAACATGTAAGTAGTAGCAACTTTACGTGGCAGCTCAAATTAATGCTAACCTAGAAAAATGTACTTCTGTGCAGACTGTGGATGCTGAATAGCAGCATGCTCACTGCATAACAGATGGAGGCGCCGGTGCGGTCACTTTGCGGTCACCCTTCATTTTTGGTCATACAGATAAGTCATACAGTAATACTGTAATAATCTGTAATACAGTAATACTGTAATAATAATCTTTTAAATCTGTAAATATTTTACATTTATTTGTGTGCACTTACAATAACAACAAAACATTGTGCTTTTGTAAAATAGTGAAAGCAAACAGGATGTACTTCCTGCCGTCTTGATCTTTAAACTTGAGCGCATCAAAAAAAAAAAAAAGAAAAAAACCGAACTCTGTGTATACTTACAGACATGAAAAATACATCCATAGAGAGCAAAATGTCTCACTGCAAATGAACTAATTCAAATAGAAAAATATTCTCAGATTGTGTAATCCATATAACTGTACATACAGGTGCATCTATTACTGCGGGATGATGAGTCTCCGACTTCATCTCTTACAAAGAAAACACTAGAAATACAAAGAAGCCACTAGTTTGTCACTTAATTATTATTAATAATAATGCAGCCTCTTATTTTTTCCCTGACACATTCATAATCATTACCTCTTTGTGATCTTTATGCATGCGCTTGGATGCTTACTAGGCTATGTAGACAATTAAAGGCTCATTATTATGATTTAAATGGTGTATTAATAAATGTACGATTAGTCAACTAATGCTTAAAATGAACGACTACTAGTCGACCAGGTGTGTGTTTCCCAAAAGCATCGTTAGCAAACTATGGTCGCAAGTTCCGTCGTTATCAACATAGTTCAATGATTCTGTTTTTTTCCGAAGCCATAGCTCAAACGAACAAATCGCAAACAGTGTTGCAAACTTACGCGGTTGAAACTACAGCTCTCAACTTGAGTTTAGAAGCATAGTTTCTTGTTAGTAAGACACATGGGCTTATATAAATTATGTTCTTGGGCACAATAAGCAAGCATTTTTGTCAATATATTTTTGCGCATCCTCAATAAGCCTTGTTTTTGAAGAGTGTGCAAGGGAACCCTGGAGTATGGCATAAGAGGAACCCGCGATGAATCAAACATCAAATAAAGCAAATGAAAAAAGTAATTTAGTCATTAAAGGAGAAGTCCACTTCCAGAACAACAATTTACAGATAATGTACTCACCCCCTGGTCATCCAAGATGTTCATGGCTTTCTTTCTTCAGTCGTAAAGAAATTGTGTTTTTTGAGGAGAACATTTTAGGATTTTTCTCCATATAATGGACTGATATGGTCATCGTTTCACTAGATAAGACCCTTCTTCCTTGGCTAAGATTATTTACAGCTGCATTTGTGATTTGTTTGAAGCCGCATTTAAACTGCATTTTGGAAGTTCGAACTCGGGGCACCATATCAGTCCATTATATGGAGAAAAATCCTCAAAAAACACAATTTCTTTACGACTGAAAAAAGAAAGACATTAACATCTTGGATGACTAGGGGGTGAGTACATTATCTGTAAATTGTTGTTCTGGAAGTGGACTTCTTTAAGTGCTATGTTCACTATAGCTGCATTTTAGAGATCTCTAATCAGTTAGTCACTGTGCTAGGCTACAGTTGTCACAATGGCAAAATTTCAGTAGCTTGTTTCAATACCAGTATTATTTCATAGATCTTGATAAAAACTATTGGAGCTATTAAATTTAATTATTTAACTATTTGGAAAAAAATAAATAATAGTCTCTGGATTCAAACATTTAGCTGTCAATTAAAATATTTTTCAATTAATAAAACATTTGTTTAATAAGGTCAAGTGAATGTGAAAGGTCAAGTAATAGGCCTAAAACAAAGATGAAAGAAACACGTTACACAATCACCACAATTTTGATGTCAATCTTGCAGTCAGTAACTTGCAGTTACAGTTACTCCTTCAAAAACTTTGCAGCGTGTAGTTATGAAAATACAACTTTTATTCAAATTGTGAATCACTTCAGCTCACCACAAACGTACATTATAATCAAAGAAGCTTTCTAAACTACACAGTGAATCTCTTATTCACCCCGTGTTTACATTTTGTCGGTTGTATTAAAAGGATTCACCAGCGTGCACAACTAGCACTGAACAGAAACTCTGATACTGATCAGATTCTTAAATACCTCCGATTGGCCACTGTCTTCATGAGTCATGCCTGTCATTGGCTACAATTCACAACATTTCCAAATACACACTGTTAACAAAAAACTTTGATGGTCTTTACAGGCCAAGCATAGAACTAGCCTGCTGTACGCATTGGGGGCATTTGAAAAGCATGGTACTGTTACATTTTTAATATTTTAGTATCAACTTAGTATACCGGTACATTTGACAACACTACGCTAGACAAAATATAAATCGATGGCGCTTAAAATAGCTTAAAATAAATAAGCTATGGTATGACAGTCTTCCTGCATTATAGTATGCAGCAGGTTGAAACATTTTTTCTAATTATTCTTTAATACTATCCCCTTGTTCTGTACAAAATAAGTTCTTACAGATCACCTGTAAGAGCAGGATGGAAAGGACATGGGTTCAATTCCCAGGGAATGCATGGCCTGACCAAATGCATATCCCAAAATCCATAGACAAAAATGTATTTATCATTCTTACAATTTTTTAATAGCCCATGAATTATAATCTCAGTAGGGAACATTTGTTTACACCGGAACAACATGTTTTATTTGAATATTTAAATTTGCATTCCACTGTGTGAAAACCACACCTTCGACGATCCAACCATATGTATCATCTGGTTATTATTATTATTATTAATAATAATACAAGGCTGTTTAGAATAGTGTTTGATTCTTGATTCAACTACTAGATTCAGCAATAAAAATATTTCTGAATAATTACCATTGTCCAGGGAAACACGGTATAACTGGCTGCTCATTCATTAGCTACATATTCTTGTTTCCCTTCACAGTCTCTACAAGTAAATTAATAAAACAAATGTAAAATCAAATCCATACATCGGTTTATTTGGCGAATATCCAGGTAATATGCAAAATAAAACTGTGCAAAAAACTGGAATATCAATACCTTGATGTTGTTTTTCTTTCCTTCTTTCTTTTTTTTTTTTGCAATAAATACATAAATTAGCAAAAATGTTGACCATAAGTTGACCATAAATTCCTAAATTCTCATTCAGTGTCCTTTAGAATTCAAAGGTCATTCCTTGCAAATCAAGTTCAGTTGCAATCAGAAATGACCTATGAATCTCGAAAGACCGTGGATAATAATTCAGGTCAAGTGAAGTATTCAAGACAACACTGTTATGAAGACTAGTATAATATTCCCTTACATCCTAATGATTTCTAATGTAGGCAGTCTGCCAGGCTTCCTCTAATCTCTATTGAGCTGCACTTCTTGCATCATTTCATACACAAAGCATATTCCACTAGTCTTATTAATTATTGAGATTACTGCTGCATATGCTTCACTTTGCAGCAGTCAACCAGTCAAAAAAGAGGTTTATATATATGCGCACCTATAAAAGGCCTGCACAGATGGAGATCACTGAAACAACAAAGTAGTAAACACACAGAATGCCACAAGGAAGGGGAGCAATACTAAACTACTGCACATGGTTTAAACCACTATTAATGAGGAGACTTTCTAAGGTACCTTTCACAAAATGCACACAAGTACCTAGTTGTAGTCCAGCACCTGATGCAACACACCTGAAATCCATTTGAAGTCAAACATCCTAAATTACTCTCTCTGATCAAAACATCAGACAACCGTAAACATTCCCCATATACTTTACACGCACTAAAATGAATGCACTTTACGTGCACTAAAATAAATAAATACAAAACATACAGTATAGTGTATAATTAACAACTTAATACAGTCATTTATATGAAAAAGAAAAAGCATACAATTACAGGAAAGTGCATAACACTAGTAGCCTTATCATCACAAACTAGTCAGCAAATGAATTAAGCAAACCAGTCCTCAGCTGATCATAAATCCTCAAGTGGTGTACTTGCTGTAAATGTTAACCTTTCAATGGTGCTTACACCAGAGTAAACACAATCAGTCTTATTCAGGTTAAAATATACTCCAGTATGCACATACAGTTTGTACTTTTATAAATATTTCTCAAGAGACAACATCAAAGCTTGCATATTTAGATGCAATCTTTCTGTGTTCTATGCACTGAATGAGTAGCCACAACCATTATAAAATAGGAAACTAGGGGTAAAAAAAACGTAACTGTATAGGCAACATGCTTCAACAGGCAGCCTTCATCAGGCAGTGCAAAATATTTGGACATTTGTGAACAGCTGCAGCAGTTCAAGTATCTGGAACTCCTGATTCCTGGCTGAGTTTGTGACAAGATATATTTCTGAAAGTCGTAAAATGCACATAAATTCCTTTACACTTCCAGGAGCGTAACAAGATTATCTCTAAATGAATAAAAGATACAATTTCATGACATTTATTATAGATAAATGCTACGCCAAATTCAACTCTACGAGACGGAAACTGCTGGCAGACTGGAAAAATCCAAAGAGTTCTGATAGACGAGAAATAAGCGGTACAGAAATGGATGGGGGTCTATGCACGTTGCTGCAGATCTGCTATTTAATCGAATAGCTTTAAGTATCCTACTACACTCAGCTCAGTAGAGATCTGTACCATCTCCTGGAGCAGCTCTTCCTGCCAGGAAATGGGGTGATTCTCAAATATAGTCGTGGAAAAAAAACGTTGCACGTCTGAATCACATTCAGTCAGCAGGATGAAGAGCTCACTTTCAGAAGGCTCGTTAAAAACATTCGCACAGACGATAAATGTTTTGTAATGTTACGTAGGGACGATTTCCTCTACAGCTAATTGCGGAAATCGAAATAAACAACATTAATTCCCACTCACAGGGCAAAACAAAAACAACGCACGTTCACGAATGCTATTTTTATTTCAATTTATTTTAATCTCTCGTACATTACGTTTTTTTATGTATTTGAAACAGAGGCCTGTCTGTCTAATGTTCACTATGGGTATATAATATTAAATAATGTAAAATAAATGTAAGCTAAAGAAAAAAAAAAACTTAAAAACCTTTAAGAACTTTACTGACGCAAAATTTTAATTGATATTCTATGAACTATACTTTACTCAGTGTTCATTCGTCCCAAACACATGTTTGCTATGTTTTACTAACACGTATTTAGAACAATAACTGTACCACGTTTTTCTCACTGAGGGGCTTTGAAAAGTTAAACGCTGCCCCGAGAGCGTTTCGGTGTTGTAATGACTATCCCACAATTACGTCATGAAGATAAAAATTATCCAACATAAACGTCAGCAATGTTGCCGTTTGGTCTCAAAAACCGATAACGTGAAGGAAACGGTCCAGGTTTTGACTTACCTTTAAATGGATCAAAAACGCGTTCTCCGTCTAGAGCTGAAGATTCTAGCGGGGACTGTAGCATGTCCTTGTGGCTGCGGTGCTCAGTCAGTTCTGTCCTCCGGCTGCTATAGGCTGAGCTACCGTGGGCGGGTCTTCAGTGCATGACAATAGCGTTCCCAGAACCGCCTTTCTGACTTTCCGTTTAGATTTTGCGCGTTATTATGTGGCGCTACATCTGTCCGTGACCCATAAGCACCTCATTGTTACAGCTACTCTCAGAGGCATATCCTTCACATCCCCACTATTTTAACCAAGTAAATAAAGCCACTTCCTATGCGTCACGCTAAAGTTAATTATGGTTTTAACAGTTTTTCGAGTCCTTGTTTAACCTGAAAGACATGGGAGAATGAGCTGGAGAGATAATATATCAAGCAAGGCTGTGGTTTAGCCTAATGTAAAACACTGTAATTCACACAGGGTTTCTGACTGTGTACTTATTAAATGACCCTTACAATTCCAGAGAGTGGAACTACTAAACAACAATTCAAGAAACAAAGTTTTAAACATCTGTAATGTAACTTTTTGTGTGTTTTTAGTACTTTAGTGTTTATTTTTAGTATTTATTTTAAAAACCTATCAGCAAAAGAGTTAGAAAGTGTCCACAAGCTATTCATTACATCCATCCTCCTCCACACCAGCCATAGCAGAAATTAACTTGAGCATATCATCCCACTGTCTCCATAGCCTCTGTACTAGATCATATGTTTACAGCATGTCTGATTGGCTGCACCATCTGCCTCAGGCTTGCTTGCACGCTCCCTCTTTGTTCTACGGAAACCCTCTTTGACATTGGGCGGCAGTCAGCAGAGACTTTAAAAGGTCTTTCTCAACTAAAAGCCTATTCACTGTAAGGCCGTGGCACTTTATCAGCTCTGCTGAAAGACTCCATAGCTAGTTCCTTTTGATATGACTTAGAAGACTTACTGATCTGTGGTGGAACTACATCATGAAATAATTTATTTAAGGCTAGATAAGAGTTCTAAATAGAAAAGTATGTGTATTCAGTGAATAATATGATAAAAATGTCTTTGTGTTGTTGATTAGCTGCATAGCTAATCACTCTTGTAAATGCACAGACAACATTTCAAAGTAAAGCGTAATGTCAAGGACAGAATTCATGGCCCACCAAATAGTTGTTTCAAAGTGATTTATTTCTTGCAGGTGGGAATGTCCAAATATAGTCTACTTAAGATCTAGGAGAAGAAATGTAGTGTTGCTCCACTCTAAAAAAAAATCAGAACATTGCAGTGATGGGGTTTATTTAATTATATAAAATTTTGCAAAACCACATGGTCAGTAAGATAAAGACTGAGATAAAATACATTATGTATACTACTTTTTTTTTTGCTTTATAATTTACCCAAAAACTAAAATTCTGTCACTATTCACTCAATCTAAACAACATTCTTTCAACTGTGAAACGTAAAAAAATATATATTTCGAGAAAGGTCTCAGTCTTTTTTATTTCTCTATACAGTGGAAGTCAGTTCCATTCCAAAATTATCAATATTCTTTAAAATATCTTCTTTTGTTCTCCAAAAAAAGCAAGTCATACAAGTTTGAAACAACGTGAGGGTGATGAAATGATGAAAGAATTTTCATTTTTGAGTTACAATCCATTCACCAGATTTTTTGGTAGGTATGGTAGATATTTTATTTGCTTACCTGCATGTCAATGCCACCATTAACCGACATCAGAAAACTGTAAACATGCAAATGTGTTGTTAAATTATTAAAATATTAACTATAGCAAATTTTCAAGCAAATATTATATTTCAGGGGGTTGGCTGACAAAAAAAAAATGCTTCTCTGCATTACATGAAGATTCATTAATAAACATGAAAA